>MDKI01237062.1:0-111621 GCA_005239505.1 Nicotiana paniculata | reverse complement strand
GGGTTCATTGTATCATTGTATACACAAGATATAATATATTATTTTCTCCCGTGCTTTCTCACACCGTGGAAGCGGGGATAGGAGAAAATTTCATCAGATACAAATTAACAGTAGCTTCAGCAGGAATCAATGACCAAATGCTTCATAGAAGCCACTATTGTATAGTTTTACGAAGTTGCCCAGCAAATCTTAATTTACGCAGTTTAAGGAATGCCAAATGCAAATCAGTACACAATATTTCTTCTTACCTTTTTATTCAAATTGCAGATTGTCAGAGGCAGTTCTTCAAGCTTGTTAATGAAAATCTTGCCTGGATAGTCAGTTGCAGGACTATATTCAACATCTGAGACAAATGCAGAAATTTTAAGATTCAGAAGAGAAAATAACCATTTACCACTCAACAAATTTCTTCAATAACATTGCAACAGCAATTCACAAGCTAGAACGAAAAAGTTCTTTAGGGAATGAGAAAGAAAATCCCTTATAGTGTTTGAAGCTGCTACTGTCTGAAGGGACAAGATAGTTGTAAGCTTGTACCTGATGCTTTTCCAGGAGATCCTGCAAAAATAAGTCAGATGATGAGATACTTGCAAGCACAGTAAGTGAGAGAATGACAACAAAACTTTCAACCCGCAGTTACTAAAGATATTAAACCTTCTCTAAGTCTTATCATACCCACTCGCCTCAATCAAAGTAATCAGGTTATATGTTGGTAAAGAATTTAGTTTGGTAATGTAAGGGATTTAAGTGCAGCCTTTTAGAATTTTGGAACCCTTTCACGGAGCACAAATTTGAAATCAAACTGAGCTTCAAAAGGAACATTTTAAATGTTAGGGTATGGAGGGAAATGCATTTGGAAGTAGGCCGACTAAAAAGCTAAAAACTACCAATCACTTAGTTACAGTTACAGGAAACATCTTAGATATTTTATCAGAAAACTTCATGTGCTTTCTTCTTATTTCTCTTTTTCCCTTTTTCTATAGGTTATCAATGAATAGGTGGCTTATCGAAAGAAAAAGAACAAAAAGGTCAATGCATTGGAACTCACGTAGAACGGTGATCAGCCAGCCAGAACTTATCAATTGCAAAACCTCCTCGTCTATGTAACTGGAAACTACATGCATATAATTTCCAGTATGGTCGCCCCATGCTAGGGAAACCTCATTTACCAACTTGTCTATGGCTGTTGACTGAAAGACAAAACAATTGTAGGAATATACTCTTGCTTTTTCTTGGAGCAGGCGCACCTATAACAAGCAGGTGCAACTGTTTGAGATTCAATATTTCTGAAAAACAGTGCACATCATTCCACTAGTGCCATTCTATAGGGTGATCAAACTCGGGACTTGAGAACTTAAAGAAAATAAAGCAAGGACCAAATTTTGGAGTAAAATGAAGAAATAGAAGGAAAAGGATATAAAAGCTATTGATGAAGACATTTCAAACTACTTTGATAGGCAGAGAAAATGTGAGACAATAGGAATGCAAGTGCAAACAATCATTTGCACAAAGCCATCTCAATTAAAGCGAATTGCACCCAAAAACAAAAATACAAAACAAAGCAATACAAAAACAGAAAGGGCATCACCTTAGAAGCAGAAAGATCAGGTCCATAAGATATACCCTGCACAAATTGGAATATATAACATTTCAGTCATATAATCAAACAATTCCTCCACTACCACAAATAATTAAAAGGAGAAAAATAATTCTCACAACCCACAAATCTAATTATTTGGGCACTTAACTTCTGACAACTATGTCTATGTGACTTACACACCTAGATAAGGAATGAGGGGTGGAAGAGATAACCCGATAAAGCAAAATGAATAAATACGATTCATATAGTCGGCCCAACTAATTTGAGAGTGAGACTTAGAGTGTGTTTGGTGTGGACGAGTCCAATTTTCCCATGTTTAGTTGGCTTTAAAGTTTTGGAAAATATTTTCCTTAAGAATACATTTTCCTCTAATTTCTCGAAAATGACAAGAAACTCTCCCATGCCATTTCCATCTGTTGGTTTCCACCCTCCTACTCCCACTCCCACCCTGCTTGACCCACCGCACCCCATTCCTACCCTCCACCCTCACCTTCACCCCACCCGCCCCCGCCCCACCTCCCGACACCCTACCATCATACCCACCCCCATCCCACCACCAAAAGTTAGTTAATCTGTCACCTGGAAAATATTTTCTGCTTACTTCCTTCGCACCAAACACGCCCTTAGTTGATTAATTGATCGATTGAATGATTGCATGTGATCGCACCAATCAAAAAATGTAGTCCAACTATAATAACTGAACTGAATAGAGCATAATGCATACAGAAAATTCATAACACATCCAAATTTGTAATTATAAATTAATCATGATTTGTAACTTCGGACCAATCAAGAATGAATTTTGGGAATTCCACGATATATTGCAAGAATTTAAAAGAGAACAATAAAGTGCAAAAAAAAAAAAAATGATATAGAGGAGTGTTTACATACAGTGAGGATTTTGGAGTATCGAAGCTTGCGAAGAACATAATCAGCTCCAGGCCCAAGAGAGACACTTCCATTTTCATCATCATTTTTATCGGCTGCCAATAGAACTGAAGCGTCCAGCACTATACCTTTCACCCCACACATTCTTCTCTCTCTCACACACACACACACTGTTTCTCTTCCGCTTTCTCCAAAGTTTGCTTTTGCATAGAACTGCGTGAGTTTAACGTTCATCCAGCCATAAAAGTGGAACTTTTCGGAGTTTCCCGTAAGTTGCAAATGTTCGGTTAGGTCCCCAAACTATTTTATCATGTCTTTTACATTCTTTGTTCGTTTTAAAATGATCCCTTCTCATTGCACAAAGATTCGGAGAGCAAGCTTCTAGGAGACACTTATAAGAAAATTTGAGATATATAGCCAAAATAAAAATATGATTTGAGTAGTAGCAGAAACCGTTTTTTGTTTTTGGAATAAATTCTAGTTTCGCTCAAGAAATACGAGCTGAAAATTAATTTATTCAAGACATAAATATTCTTACAATGTTATAAAACAATAAAAGAAGAAGAATAGCATTGCACAGAAAAGAAAGAGATAATTCTTATTGATTTGAGATGATTTACAATGGAATATGACCCCTCTATTTATAGGGAAATAGTTTTCTAAAATATAGACATTCACCTTAAATAGAATTCTATTTATAACATTCCCCCTTGAATGTCTATTCAATAATTAATGTATCTCGTTAAAACCTTAACTAAAATAAAACCCAGCGAAAAAAATTCTAGATAAGGAAAAAGAGTACAAAGGTTTAGAATTACGCTCTTTTTGGTTGCCTCGTTAAAAACCTTCCAAGAAAAAATTAGTGAGATAAAATCTTATAAGGAAAAAAGTGTACAACACGTATTACTTCTCCCTGATGAGAGCATCAATTCACATTCTTGAGCTTTTGCATCCCAATCTTGTGCATTATCTTCTTGAAGGTTGACATCACCAGATATTTGATGAATAAATCATCCATATTAACTTCAATGAATATGTTACACCTTGAAAATCTTCGCTATCACATTATCATGCTTATAGAGAATTGATAATTCATTCCACGTAACATTTTCTCAAATGTTTATCATTTCTCCTTCTCGTGTTAGAAAACTAAGTTGCTTCCTCAACTTTGGGAACTCATCTTTGTGTGTTATGGTGTTAATCAAAATATACACCGCACATCAATAATAATAAGATGAAATTATTTGGTTCCTGACTCTGAACCAGTTGTGAGGAGAGAATGTAATATACTTCCGTGTATAACATATATCAAACTGATATAGATAATTTTGTTCTCATAAGTAATAGTTTAGCTATTAAGTGGATGTAGTCAATAATTTTTTTTGCTAAACCAGTTGTGATATAACTAACTTATCAAGATGAACTATCTTGAATAGACAATCTGGAAATTATGCTCTAAATTAAATCATTGAGTTAGTTACCTCGCAAATAGCAGGTTGCGGGTTTATAATAATTGCATATATAACCATCTCATAGATGCATCTTATGAGGTATACATGGCAGGTTAATGAGCTCATATTCACCTTTGATATTTCCAATATTCATGAGATTCAATCCCAATTTTAGTTGGTCTATTAATTAATGAGAACAAGCAACATAAGAGAATTCGTAAAGAACTTTCTAGTTCTTTAATATTTACCCGTGTGAATTCTCTTTTATTTTTGTACATCATACTTAAATTGATATGGCTAAATCAATTATGTCAACTGAATAAATTATCAATATTGATAAAGTTTAGGTTTACACCATGACGTGTGCAATTATCAATAAACTCCAAGTTTATTATGATATATGTTTTTATATCAATAAACATCTACTTTATTGTGGTATTCTTTTATTTGTATAGTACAAACTGGAGAATAAAGCGGGTAACTTTAACATACTTATTACCCTGCTATAATTATAATATAGAAGATATTAAATCTTTCTTTTATTTATGGTCTCATTATAACCAATCGCTTTCGCAAATACTTTAGAAACTCAATAAGTTTCATTGAGACTTGCTACAACACAATACTTTATTGATAATTAATTTTATTCCTCCAACATAGTAATAATTGGCTCTTCCAGAGCTCTCAATTAATTTGGTACTACCCTATATTTATCAACTGTCGCGACCCAATTACGGGGTCGTGATGACGCATGTCGTGGAACCAGGCAAGCCGCCCCTTGTTTCTAAGCTAAATTCAATTTTCAGTAAAAATACAATTTTAAACGAATTTATTGATAATACTAAGAGTCTGAAGTTTAAAAACAATATTTGAAACAAAATTAAAATCTTCAACCCCGGATCCGGTGTCACTCAGTCATGAGCTACTATAACATAAAGCAAAGAAAAGGAGAAATGGACAACATTGTCGCAAAATAAAGAATAACGGGTAGAATAAGAAAGAGAAGCGAGGTCGCGATCGCCAGCTGTTACCTCGACAACTCCAATGAAACTCTGACAGCTACTCAATATCCACTACCGGGTCCCGGTGTACCTGGATCTGCACACAAGGTGCAGGGGGTAACGTGAGTACAACAACTCAGAAGTAACGAACCCAAACTATGGGCTGAGAGGTAGTGACGGACAAAACCTCAGAATTTACAATAAACAATATACAGAATTTAGACATGCTAACAGTTTATCAGGACGAGTAAATATGCCAAGTATGTCAGTATACTCTACATGCCATCATAAAATATATGTATGAAACCAGTGTGGATATGCACATAGTGCTCACAACCCTCACACAATCGTCTACTCAGTACCATATATGGCTCTCAGGCCCATGGAAAAGTCCATCCCGGAATGTACATAATCATTGGTGACCGTAGTCACTCTGTACTGAGGAAAAAGGCCAATCCAGCCCCACGGAGAAAGTCCATCTCTGAATTACAACACTCGGACAAGATCCATGTCCAGGGACGATCCATCCCTCACATAACATCCACTTCGGACACAATCCATGCCCAGGAAAAATTCATCTCTCACATAACATCCATTTTGGACACGATCCATGCCTAAAGAAAATCCATCCCTCAACATCAATGCGCTCACTGAGGTGTAAAGACTTTGGAGGGGCCGTAGTGGCCCCAGCGCCATATCAAGCCAACGCCATATCAAGCCAACGAAGGCATGATTTAATTTCGCTGCAGTGTGCATTCCGATCTCATAACTGTCTCAATAACAGGCTATCGGCCTCACTCAGTTATTACTCTTCAGTCTCACTCACATGGATCACAGATGCATCCATCAGCCCGAAACAATGATAAGTATGCATATAATTAACAATACTGAGACTGAGATATAAAGTGACATGCTATAACAGGACTGAGTATATGAAATCAAATAATCACAAAATGAGACAGTAATATACGACCACTCGGGTCTCAGCATTTTCGGCGTGAGGCCTAGCATTTATACTTAACATGATTACTAACAAGTTCGCAAATACCACATTAACTGAAGCACATATATCATCAGAGAATAACCACTAAGCAGCGCCATGGGATAAGCCAGGCCACACATACTCGGTGCACGCCCGCACGCCCGTCACTTGGCATGTGTGTCACCACAATTATAGTCATAAATCATTTAGCTCGGGGTTTCGAACCCTCAGAACCAAGTTTGGAAACGTTACTTACCTCAAAACTGGCTAAAATACCATTCCGCAGTGCCCTTGCCTCTAAATTCGGCCCCTGAGTGCTCCAAATCTACCAAGTTCAGATTTTTATCATCAAATTATGCTTAAGGAATGAGTTCCAATTAAAAAGTATCAAATTTAGCTCAAAACCCGAAATTAGCCAAAACCCGACCCCCAGGCCCGCATCTCGAAACTCGAAAATTTTTACCAAAATATTCTTCATCGTCTCACGAGTCCGTACATATAAAGAATGCTAAAATCGTAGCTCGTTTGACCCCTCAAATCGATCCCTAAAGGTCTCATAATCTCAAGTCCTGACTCCCCCTTTTTCCTATTGGTTTTCATAATTAAACACTGATATAAGGTCTCCAATCACATATAATCGAGTTATTAAGTCCAAAAGGCTTACCTCAATGATGAACCAATGTTTCCCTCTTCAAAATCGCTCAAAAACCTCGGAACCCGTACAACTATGGTAAAATGAGGGTTAAAAATCGCGAAGGCATGCTTATATACTTTCTGAACAGTGATTCCGCACTTGCGGTCACTTAAGCGCACCTGCGGCCCCAGGTGCGCACCTGCGGAGGACCCTCGAATCTTAGCCTCTGCATCTGCGCTGGTACTTCCGCATTTGCGGCATCGCAGGTGCGGAAAATATCTCGCACCTGCGGAATTTCCTCATCTGCCTTACTTTTGCATCTGCGTGCATTTTGCCGCTCCTATGGGCCCGCACCTGCGGTCAAACTTCCGCAGGTGCGGTCGCATCAGTAATCAGAAACCAGCAGTTGTTTGCTGCATTTTCTCAACTTCAAATCTCCCGTTAACCATCCGAAATCAATCCCCAGCCCCTCGGGGCCCTAACCAAACATACCAACACATCATATATGATCATTCCAACTTAGTTGCACTCCCGAAACACTAAAAATAACATCAAAACACCAAAATCACATCGAATTAAGGCCTAAGAACTTTGAAATTTCTAAAATCCATCGACGATGCCGAAACTATCCAAAACAACTCCGATTGACTTGAAATTTTTGAGACATATCCAAAGTGACATTACAAACCTGTTCCAACTATCCAATTCCATTCCGACCTCGATAGCCTAATTTTCACTGCCGATCGAAAATTACCAAAAAACTAACTTTCGCCAATTCAAGCCTAATTCTACACCGGTCCTCATAAAAATATTTCGAACACACTGCTAAGTCCCAAATCACCTAAAGAACATATCTGATCCATAAAATCCTCATTCCGAGGTCGTTTACCATTAAGTCAACTCTCAGTTGACTTTTCCAACTCTAAGGTTATTTTTAAAGACTAAATAACTAAATTCTTGCACAGCCATTCCGATTCCGAGCCTACCAACTCTAACACATCATAAACAGTATAACCAACCTATGACAAGGCAAAAACAGGAATAATAATGAAATTTCTACGAAATGACCGGCTGGGTTGTTACATTCTCCCCCTCTTAAATAAACGTTCGTCCTCGAACGTGCCAAGAGTTGTTCCAAAAGCCATTAACCGACGAATAACCTTACTATGCACACACCCGGGGGCGACCCCACGTCACCTTACCCCACATCGATCTAATAATACAACACATTCAAATGCCACTATATCCAACCTAATCCCTACGCCTTAGAACCCAAATTCCCCGTAAGAACTCATCTACAAGATTAGAATCCCGCCTCCACACACCGTATATACCTGAACCAAATCACACGAATATGAAAGAACACAACTCACACGTCCAAACGCTATGATACCCAGCTACTTTACCTTAATCAACTCCTCTAGAAGACCACAACAGAACCGCACCATGTGTGCCTAAAACCAACGAATCGTCGCTCCCCGAAGCAGGGACGGGTAACCCCTAGATTATCCCGGAGCACAAACAAACCCAATAGTTATTAACTGACACCCTCACAATAGCTTTACGAAGTCAAATAATCTGATTTGGTGAAAAACACCTACATAGAGTCATACCTAAAAGTATCATCCTTTATCTGATCAAAATACGTCTAAACCAACCATACTCAGAAATGACACATCCACCCGGGTCTCCAGACCCCCAATAGGTACCACACACAACTGACACACGCGGTCTGTAACAACAACATCACCCACAAGGGCGAGCACATGAACATATGTAACAAAAGATTCACGGGGCGTATCCAGGGAATGGGCTAAAATATGATGAACATGTGAATATGAAAAACCGGAATCAATTAAAAACTGAAGCTTCTCGTGACAGACTGAAATAATACCTGGGATCACGGCATCAGAAGCCATCTCATCCTGTCTGGCTGAAAATTCATAAAATCGGGCATGATTACCACCGGATCGACCTCCCCCTCTGGGGCGACCCCTACCTGCCTGATCCCCACCTCTAGCTGCCTGGGCGAGCGATGCAGCTACTGAGTCTGAAACTGGGGGCTGACTCCTCTGCTGATCAGTACCTCTCGTAAAACGAGGACAAAACCTCTTAATATGGCCCACATCACCACACTCAAAGCAACCTCTCTCGGAGAATGGCACTATGGACTGAAGGAAACCCCTAGCACCAAGATAACCACTGAAAGAACCAGGCATAGATGAACTCTGAACCGATGGTGCCCAAGATGAACTCTGAGCTGGCAGGGCATTGAAAGATCGGTGCACCTTATGCGAACTATGAGGATCATGACCAACAAATCCACCACGATAACCTGAGCGACTTGGTTGAGCCTGCCTAAACGGCCTCTGTCGGGCTGAGGCTGCCCCCTGAAGGAACCCCACAAAAACTCCTAGATCCTCAGGACCTCTTGGACTCCCTCTCGGTCCGCTCCTAGTGCCGAACCGACTCAATCTCTCTGGCAATGTCAACCACCTCCTCAAAAGAAGCGCCAGATACCCTCTCCCTAGCCAGAAAAATTCGAAGTTGATAAGTAAGGCCATCAACGAACCTTCTTATCCTCTCCCTATCCGTAGGAACTAGCCAAATAGCATGACGGTCCAACTCGGAGAACCTCATCTCATACTGTGTCACAGTCATGTCCTCCTGGCGCAACTGCTCGAACTCCCTACGCAGCTCCTCCATGCGGGACTGTGGTATATACTTTTCCAGGAATAGAATGGAGAACTGACGCCAGGTAAGGGGCGCTGCATCAGCAGGTCTACGCCTCTCATAGGCCTCCCACCAAGCAAGTGCAGCTCCTGTGAACTGGAAGGTAGTAAACGGGACCCCACTAGCCTCCAGTATCCCTGTTGTGCGAAGGATCCTCTAACACTTGTCCAAAAAGCCCTGCGCGTCCTCGCCCTCAGAACCACTAAAAATCGGAGGCTGGAGTCTACTAAACCTCTCTAACCTGCGCTGCTCGTCATCTGCCAAAGTTGGGACCATAAAATCCCGAGCTGGGGAAACCGGCTGGACTGGAACTGTCCCCGGTGTTTGAAGCCCCTGAGTAACCTGCTCAGGTGTCCGGGCAGCTGGAGTCTGGGTGCCTCCCCTGGCCTGAGAAGTAGCAGCAATAGTAGACATGGCGACGGCCTGTGCTAGGCTGGTGCACACCGTCAAAATTTGGGCTAGGGTCTCTGAAGACCCGGAATCACAATGGGCACTGCTGGTGCCTAAGCCTCTCCCATTGGGATCTCAACTGCGGGGACTTGATCATGAGCAGTGAGAGGGTCCACAGGTACTGTCTCGGCTGCTGAGCGGGTTGCACCCCTCCTTCTGTCGCGGCCTCGACCTCCAGCTGGTCCTGCTGGTGTCTGATCACCACGGTCGGTAGCACGAGTTCTCACCATCTGTGAGAAAATAAAAACCACAGAAGTTTAGTTTCAGAATTCAACAGAGTCGCACGACAGAATTCAATAATGTGGGATTTTTCCTAAGGGTTTTGTAGCCTCTTGAAGATAAGTACAGACGTCTCCGTACCGATCCGCAAGACTCTACTAAACCTGCTCATGACTGGTGAGACCTATTTAACCTATCACTCTGATACCATCTTGTCACGACCCGATTTCGGGGTCGTGATAGCGCCTGTCATGGAACCAGGCAAGCCGCCCCTTTGTTTCTAAGCTAAATTAAATTTCCAGTAAAAATACAATTTTAAACGAATTTATTGATAATACTAAGATTCTGAAGTTTAAAAACAATATTTGAGACAAAATTAAAATCTATAACCCCGGATCCGGTGTCACTCAGTCATGAGCTACTATAACATAAAGCAAATAAAAGGATAATGGACAACATTGTCTCAAAATAAAGAACAATAGGTAGAATAAGAAAGAGAAGACGAGGTCGCGATCGCCAGCTGCTACCTCGACAACTCCAATGAAAGTCTGACAGCTCCTCAATATCCAATATCGGGTCCCGGTATACCTGGATCTCCACACAAGGTGCAGGGGGTAACGTGAGTACACCAACTCAGAAGTAAGAAACCCAAACTATGAGCTGAGAGGTAGTGATGGACAAAACCTCAGAATTTACAATAAACAATATACAGAATTTAGACATGCTAAAAATTTATCAGGACGAGTAAATATGCCAAGTATGCCAGTATACTCTACATGCCATCATAAAATATATGTATGAAACCAGTGTGTATATGCACATAGTGCTCACAACCCTCACACATCCATCCACTCAGTACCGTATATGGCTCTCAGGCCCAGGGAAAAGTCCATCCTGGAATGTACATAATCATTGGTGACCGTAGTCACTTCATATTAAGGAAAAAGGCCAATCCAACCCCATAGAGAAAGTCCATCTCCGGATTACAACACTCGGACAAGATCCATGTCCAGGGACGATCCATCCCTCACATAACATCCACTTCGGACACAATCCATGCACAGGAAAAATCCATCCCTTGCATAACATCCACTTCAGACACGATCCATGCCCGGGGGAAATCCATCCCTCAACATCAATGCGCTCACTGAGGTGTAAAGACTTTGGAGGGGCCCTAGTGGCCCCAACGCCATATCAAGACAACAAAGGCATGATTTAATTTCGCTGCGATGTGCAGTCCAATCTCATAACTGTCTCAATAATAGGCTCTCGGCCTCACTCAGTCATTACTCTTCAGTCTCACACACATGGATCACAGATGCATCCATCAGCCCGAAGCAATGATAAGTATGAATATAATTAACAATATTGGGACTGGGATATGAAGTGACATGCTATAACAGGACTGAGTATATGAAATCAAATAATCACAAAATAAGACAATAATATACGACCACTCGGGTCTCAGCATTTTCGGCGTGAAGCCTAGCATTTATACTTAACATGATTCCTAAAAGGTTCGCAAATACCACATTAACTGAAGAACATATATCATCAGTGAATAACCACTAAGCAATGCCATAGGATAAGCCAGGCCACAAATACTCGGTGCACGCCCGCACGCCCGTCACTTGGCATGTGCGTCACTTCAAGTATAGTCATAAATCATTTAGCTCGGGGTTTCGAACCCTCATAACCAAGTTTGGAAATTTTACTTACCTCAAACCGGCTAAAATACTATTCCGCAGTGCCCTTGCCTCTAAATTCGGCCCCTGAGTGCTCCAAATCTACCAAAGTCAGATGTTTGTCATCAAATTATGCTTAAGGAACGAGTTCCAATTGAAAAGTACCAAATTTAGCTCAAAACCCAAAATTAGCTAAAACCCGACCCCCGGGCCCGCATCTCGGAACTCGACAAATTTTATAACAAAATGTTTTTCATCATCTCACGAGTCCGTACATATAAAGAATGCTAAAATCGGAGTTTGTTTGACCCTTCAAATCGACCCCTAAAGGTCTCATAATCTCAAGCCATAACTCCCCTTTTTTCCTACTGCTTTTCATAATTAAACATTGATATAAGGTCTCCAATCACATATAATCGAGTTATTAAGTCCAAAAAGCTTACCTCAATGATGAACCAACGTTTCCCTCTTCAAAATCCCTCAAAAACCTCGGAACCTGTATAACAATGGTAAAAGGAGGGTTAAAAATCGCGAAGGCATGCTTATATACTTTCTGAACAACGGTTCCGCACCTGCGGCCACTTAAGTGCACCTGCGGACCCACTCCTGCGGTCCCAGGTGCACACCTACGGAGCAACCTCGAATCTCAGCCTCCGCACCTGCACTGGTACTTCCGCATCTGCGGTATCGCAGGTGCGGAAAATACCTCGCACCTACGGAGTTTCCTCATCTACCTTACTTCCGCATCTGCGTGCATTTTTCCGCTCCTGCTGGCCCGCACCTGCGGTCAAACTTCCGCAGGTGCGGTCGCACCAGTAATCAGAAACCACCAGTTGTTTGCTGCATTTTCTCAACTTCGATTCTCCCGTTAACAATCTGAAATCAATCCCAAGCCCCAACCAAACATACCAACACATCATATATGATCATTCAAACTTAGTTGCACTCCCGAAACACTGAAAATAACATCAAAACACCAAAATCACATCGAATTCAAGTCTAAGAACTTTGAAATTTCTAAAATCCACCAACGATGTCGAAACTATCCAAAACAACTCCGATTGACCTGAAATTTTGCAGACATATCCAAAATGACATTACGAACATGTTCCAACTATCGGAATTTCATTCTGACCCTGATAGCCTAATTTCCGCTGCCAACCGGAAATTACCAAAAACGAACTTTCGCTAATTCAAGCCTAATTCTACACCGGTCCTCACAAAAATATTCTGAACACACTCATAAGTCCCAAATCACCTAACAAAGCTATCTGAGCCATAAAATATGCATTCCGGGGTTGTTTACCAATAAGTCAACTCTCAGTTAACTTTTCCAACTCTAAGGTTATTTTTAAAGACTAAATGACTAAATTCTTGCTACAGCCATTCCAATTCCGAGTGTACCAACTATAACACATTATAAACAGTATAACCAACCTATGACAAGGCAAAAACAATAATGATAAGGAAATTTCTACGGAACGACCGGTCGGGTCGTTACATCAACATCCATATGGTGAGTATCTCTTTTAAAGAGAAAGTTAGACCATTATAGTCATGGTCAAAATTATATTCAAGATATGTTTCTTGCATTACTGTTATTCTTTAATAATTACATTACCAAAATATTTTGGCGTACAATAGATACGTGATTACCAGTCATGCCATAATAATGACATTATTTTGTTATATCATCTCAAACCTTCTTTTAGAGGTGAGTGTGGTACATTATCTACCACTAGCATGTTCATATTTTTCCAAGAATGAATATGTATCCATAATGATTATCACATTGTTTTCACATTCACTTCAGGAATATAACATAATAATCCATGCGTGCTTTATAAAATCTCATGTCATATCAATGACAAACTATCACTTTCACAAAGTGAATGATTATTTTGAGAATCCTTATCATTCTCATTATCATAATGATGAAGATTATAATTTCGTCTATTACAACGTCCACATCCATTGATACCTTCAGGGTAATAATTTTATCTTCTTTCAGACTTATCACATTCTCTTAAGGGGAATGAAAATGAAGCAAATTTAATGGGACGTGTTTACACTTCTTTGCCCATAATCATACATATTGATCATGGGAAGGCATAGAAATTTTACTACTTCGGGTGGCTATAATTTCTTGCAAACTCTATTAGAGTTATAATCAAAGTTTATTGTCTTTGCCTGCATTTAAAATCAAATTATTGAATTTCAAGAAATTAAAATACTTACTTTAAATTTCGAATTTAATCATGAAGGAAGTTCATGGAATAATTGACAATCATTATGTCAAGTCCCATTGATTAGAGTTTCGTGCTGATAACGTGTTATAAAACAATAAAAGAAGAAGAAGAGCATTGCACAGAAAAGAGAAAGAGATAACACTTATTGATTTGAGATGGTTTACAATATAATAGGACCACTCTATTTATAGGGAAGTAGTGACTTAACCACCAAGTATAATCCCTAAGATCTCTCTAAGATATAGACATTCACCTTAAATAAAATTCTATTTATAACATACAATTTATATTTTTACAATTAACTCTTATTAATTTGACTTTTTCCTTTTCCTTTTGTCTACCATACCTTTTTTTAATCATATTTGTATTATCTTTTTCCTATTTCTCTTTGGAATAGTCGTTCTACTACAAATAGATCTCTTCTTTTATATATTAATTTATAAGAGTAGATTTATTTATATCTATATGACATATTTCGATATTGTGTACCTGGAAGAATGGATTTATTCGTTTTAACAATTGTTTTGATGTAAGAAGTGGTTAAAGGCAAGTGAATTATGATCGATCCAAAACCCTTTTTTTCCAGAAAGATCCGTAGAATGAGTATAAAAACTAGGATAGAAAATATGGCAAGGCAATATAAGGCAAGAATTTAAGATACAACAATGAGCTTTGTATATTTGCAATTGTTCTTTCCTCCACAAATGATAAAGAGAGAGAGAGAGAGAGAGAGAGAGAGAGAGATTTTGGTGGATCATCATCATGACCTAGCTTTTCTGAGAAGCTCTTTATATAAAACAAGAAAGCGCCTTTTGTGACAAGACCCTTTGACAATACTAAAAGGACTGTTGAAAAGTCATTTTGGTTCAGTACAAAGCTCTCCAACCGGCGCTAGGGTCAGTACCAAAAAGAAAAGATTTTTTGGGCTTGGTGTTATAGCCTAACCGATCAACAATGGGCTGACCATTCCGAGACGGGACCATTGCCTTGAGATACCGATGACAATGATCTCGAAGCCCCCAACTGAGGCCATTGGCCGCTATAACCCGAGTGTATTTTCCTATTGGGCCATGACTTCCTCGTGTCAATGTCACCATTGGTCCACCTTACCCCATACATAATCTCCTACTTTTCGGATACTTGATGAAATTTATCCGGGAAGTGGAAGAGTTGCAAAATCCTTCTAGGGGGAAAGAAATCGGAAAGACCAGTGACGGCTTCAGAGACGTGACGTGACACACATTAAAAGGCTCTAATTATTGATTGTGGATTCCATTCGGCAACACCTTTTCACTTAAGCTATAAAAGCATGTGGCACACCATAATTTAGTGGTTACTCGACATAATTATATCATGTCCCCTTATTTGACCTAGTTCTAACTACAATAAGAGTCCATTACTTTTCTTCATGTTTTCGTATCTTCTCTCAAAGAAACTTTCGAAAACTACTTTTCTCTATTTGCAACAATCTGACTCAATTATGTATGCTTTCCAAAATTTATTATTTTTTGTAGAATTCCGCTAAATGATTTGGTGTCTTCTACGCGTAGAAGGGGGAAAATCCTTGTGGTGGAAGCTCTTGATGAGATAGGGCCAGAGGATCTCGCCCCGAGATAATTCCTTAAATCTTTGATTTTGAAGGCGATTGCCAAAGTATTAGTAAATCGAGGCATGCATAAGAATATAGGTCTCTAGTAAGGTAGGACCACCTTCCTCGAGTAAGACATGCATAAGAATATAGGTCTCTAGTAAGGTAGGACCACCTTCCTCGAGTAAGGACTGCTTGCGGTTAGGTTGCCGATGTTAAAGTCACTGTCGTAGGCAAGGGGGCTCGAATCACTCATCTCATTGCATGTTTATCCTTGCCAAAGTATTAGCAAATCGAGGCATGCATAAGAATATAGGTCTCTAGTAAGGTAGGACCACCTTCCTCGAGTAAGGACTGCTTGTGGTTAGGTTGCCGATGTTAAAGTCACTGTCGTAGGCAAGGGGGCTCGAATCACTCATCTCATTGCATGTTTATCCTTGATTTTTACTTACCCCTTCACGATAGCCTTTGGGCTCTAGTTATCCAAGATTATCGAAGCCTTCTGCAACCGATATTAGGTCTCGTTGGTCCAATTGGCCCCTCAATTCTGGAGATTTGCTATATGCATCCAATTCCTAGCTTATCGGGCCCAACTAAATTTCACCATCGGCTATCTAATTCATTTGTACTCCCCTCGGTTATTCCAAGAAGGAATAATACACCTGATTGGGGGGGACCCGTGCCTTGATAACTAGTAATGAAGACTACAATGACCAGGGTTGGTGGGACCAATTTGTGAGTATTCCAACACATCGCCTACACTGCCCAACTTTCCAAACACTTCTAGAAGAGCGAAGGCTCGCACTTAAAGTTTTGCAACACTTTTTAACCCTTTTTGACAATCAAAGTTTTACTCATCTTTTGGTATGTTGATTCGTTCTTGCATACAACACGGTCCCTCATTACCCCTGTATTTGAGATCTTTGACTAGGGGAGGAAAGTTTTACGAGCCTCCGAACAAGATGAACGCATATGGAGAGACATTTCGTTCAACTGGTGGAAGGGGAAGAACCATGAAAACCGATTACGAGATCGTATTTAAGCAAAATATTTTTTGATTCCATCTTCCTTACCTCTGGTTCGTGTTTTCTATAGGTCTAACCAAGAAAAGATCTACTACTATGGTGCTCCCTTCATTTGACTCTATGGTTACCCGTATTCGAGACTTAACTACTGGAGTTTGGTCAGATAAAAAAGAAAGGCCCAGATTTTTTGACGAGCTTGCTGCTGAAGGGATCAATCCACATCTCCGCCGTTGTCGTCGAGTGACTGATAACCAAAGGAAAAATATGCCTAAGGTGATCGACAACAACGCAGAAGAGACGGAAGACATTTTTGTGGATGGAGGTATAGGAAACTAGGTTTCAGCCGCTGAACAAGAGATGTCTAAGTTACCTAGGCCAATAAATGTGGTCCCTTCTAGTCTGACAATCAAGACCAATCGAGGGAACATTGCTCAGGAGCTGCATACAAAATCAGGCCCCTCAAAACCTTATCTTTACGAGTGGGTGCTCATGATTTCGAATTCTCACTCACCCAATGGGTTCCCTCTCTTCTTCAGGTAATAAAAGCTTTCCTCTGATTTTATCCTTCTTTCAACTCGGAACTCTTACTTCTCTATTTTCTCTTGTGTAGAGTTATTCATTTGCCACCGCAAATATAGATAGATCAAGAAGACAGGCAACTCGTTTAGGAAGTTGAGAGTGCCAGGGCTGAGGTCAACGAGCTTCATGCAATGAATTCCAAGCTTCAAGAAGACCAAGGGTATAGGTAAACTCTGTGGGCGTCCCTGTCGCTACAATTTGATCAGGTCCAAAAGGAGTTGGTAGAGTGAAAGGCAGATCTAGTTGATCTCTTCCCTTCCAATCAGAAACTCCGGGCGAGAACCCTTTGTAGAGCGGATGGACATGCTCAAGCTTTATTAATAAACACGCCTTTTTAGGAGGGGATGGCTTAAATGCAAGTCGAGCTGAACACTTTCAAAAACCGTTGGCGTCGAGAGGAAGTTTATAGAATAAAGCTCAAGGGTCGATGCAAATGGCGACGGGCATGAACGCCAAGCTGACAAAGAATGACCTAGCTATACCAGAATTAGGTGAACTGCTTTACCCATTTGGAGACTTTACATGGAGTTGAGGTGTTGATTTTTCCTAGATAATTGTAGAGGCTAAAGCGGCCGCTGATACTGTAGATCAAACCTTGGAACAGGTTCCATCTAGGTTTGATGAGGAGTTTTCCGATAGCAAAGACTCTGTTGGAAGGGTCCCTCCATCTTAATGCTTGTTTTATGAAATTTATGGGCCGCAATGCCCGTTTTTGGTGTTTTGTCTCTTTTGACACCTTGTTCAGATGTGTTTAGACCTTAAATATGCGTGAATAATATTTTGTCCCACCGAACAAGATCCAAACTTCTCCCAGCTATGTATATAACCGGGTTATTTTTCCTTTTTATAAATGTTTGCGCGTTTTCTTTTCATGCTTTTCATGATTGTTTTGCTCTATTCTTGACACTTAGCTTTATTTGAATATTGTTTATATGAACAATCATGAATGAATAATTCTTTAGAAATTAAGGATATGGTATTGGGCTATACGCAGCCTCGGAGTTCCCTTAGCTGACTACTCAACACTTAACTGTGAAGGTTTCCCGCTTTAACCTTCTTTCAGAATTATATTCCCGAGGAATGTGCTCTACAATTTGGGTGATAGCTCTGGTTGTCCTTTAAGATTTTAAGTGTATATAATTTAGTTTTGTCGAGACTAAGTCTCAAACCAAATCCAAATATGTAGCATTTGATGGCGTTGCTATAATCGGGAATTACCCATCCAGTTCATGAACAAGAACACTTAATCGTAAGGGTCTTTTCGCATTGACCCTCTTTCAGAACTATGTTCATATTTGAGAAACAAGGAATATACTCAAGGATTAGGTGAAAATTTTTATCTTGAATCAAAGGATTTTTCTTGCTTTTCAATCCTTTTACTGGTACCGAGTTTCGAACTGAATCCGGGTATATAACTTTCGATTGTGTGTTATGATCAGGAATTAACCATTTGAATCATAAAAGGATGGACCTTTTATATGTTTCTTATGAGGATGGCGTCTCGACCTCATCTCTAGGTAAAAGATCTTTTCAGAACTTTACTATTTTAATTGAGAAATCATGTCGACTGCCTGTTGCGGATTTTACGATTTGAGTCTGAAGACTATGTTGTGTGTTTGTTTTTAAGGAAATTGTATGTATAAGTTCAGAGACTTAATGTAGTAAAACAAAATGAGAGAAGGTTTTTGAATATGATACTTGCTTCATTTTCTTTGAGGGGAAAATGACCCTAGTTATACATAAACCTTTGAGAGTTTCATTGGCTTAGGTTGTGAACTAGTTACAAGGTTTGGTCAAAAAAGAAATATTACCCACTGCAGATCTCATTTGGGAAGTGCATGTCTCGCGGAGAAGTATCGATCTACTTACCCCCAAGTGTTTAAGTGTGAAGGATGATTACTTGGGCACCAGAATCTTTTTGCAAAACCTGCATCCCAGGGGCCCTGGTACATTTTCATTATGTTTTACATTTGTTGCTTCATTTAAAATCTTGCCAGAAAAACCCATTCGGAATAAAAATTGTAGCTAAGGACAAGAGTATAACATGTATTAGGCTTTGGCTCATTTTTCCAACATTAATTTCTTTTTTTGGTTGTTACTTTACAGAGGATATAGTCCCCGACTTTGAAGTGTTGCAAGTTGGCTTTCCAATTGAAGTATCTTTCAACTCTTTGTTTTTGCACCATATTTCAGATTAGAGTGATGCTTCGCCGCTCCTCGAGTAGGTTCAAACTTATGAACATGGACTCATAATTGTATTTCTTTGTCGCTTAGGTGAACGTAGGATAGGTTCCTGCCTCAACTGGTATCAACACTTATGTACCATAGACGACGGAGAAGGGTGTCTCCCTGGTGCTCGATTTTGCTATTTTTAAGCCTATAATACACCAAGTAGCTCCTCTGGATCCCTTAACCTACTCTATCTTCTTCTTGATATTTGTATTAGAGTTTTATTTGTTGGCTCTGCTTGCCATTTGCACTCGGATGATAGGGAGTTGATGTGATTATTTTGATCTTCAACCCTTAGAAGAATTGGGTTACCTTGGATCTAATGAATTGTGATTCGTTATCATAGGCTATCTCATTTGGGACCCTGAATCCACATATGATACGGTCCCAAATGAAGTCGATCGCCTCTCATTCTCAGATTTGCTTGTAACCTCCTACTTTGACCCATTTTGAGAAATAGTCAGTCAATACTAACATAAATATTATCTGACCAGGTGCCGGAGGCAATAGGCCTACTATGTCTATTCCTTATTTCATGAATGGCCATGGAGTGAAGATGTTTTGTCGGCTGATGGACCAGTGAGGTGTACCTATGGCACTTGTTGCACCTTTGCACAAAAGACTTAACATCTTGTTCCATTCTAGACTAATAGTATCTAGCCTTCATCAATTTTTGAACTTACAAATCGAATTTGGAGTGATTTCCACAACTGCCTTCGTGTACTTCCCTCACCAGAAAATTGATTTCTCTCGAACCTAGGCATTTGGTGAGTGGGCAATGAAAGACCTCTAGTATAACTGACCTGAACCAAGGAATACTAGGTTGCTTTGGTTTAGAGGGCCCGAGAAGCTTTGTTATCCTCAGGAAATGTACCATACTGTAAATAACCCATAATGTCATTCGCTAGTCCCAAGTTAGACTAGTGGAACATACATCATTTTAATTTGATTTTACGTCAGAATTGAGTAGATGCTTGATCGAGTCTGAACCAAATTCTAAGATGCCTATTGATGACCCAATGTTAGCCAAGGCATCAACCTCTAACTTTTCTTCTTGTGGGATTTGAGTCATCTTCCATTCCTTAAACTGGGATAGCAGTACTACTACCCTACTTAAATACTTTTTCATCATCTATTCTTTGGATTCGTAAATGTCGTGGACTTGGTTAACTACCAACGGTAAATCGCTTCTTAATTCCACATTCAAGACCTGCAATCACAGCCTCATACATGCCTCGTTGTTAGGTAAAGGAACATATTTTATTGCTTGTCTGATGGTTTCTCCGAACGGTGTGGTCAAGACTATGAAAGATTGGTTCCCTTCATATTGGAAGCATCGTTCGTATATAGGATCCATACCCCATGCATTGTCCTAGATGCAAGCATTGCCTCTTTCTCCGAGTTAGACATCATGCCCAGACTGAAGTCAACTGCAAAGTCTGCCAAGACTTATGAGTTAACAACAATCTGGGCTGATATCTTATGTCATACTCACTTATTTCGACCGACCATTTGTCCAGTCGACCCGAGAGTTTAGGCTTATGCAAGATACTGCGTAGTAGGAAAGTTGTGACTACACAAATTAGGTGACATTGGAAATAAGGCCTAAGCTTACGAGCAGCTATCACAAGTGCTAAGTCCAACTTTTCTCAATGTGGATTCCTAGTCTCTTCTTTCAACAAAGTTTTACTAACATAATAAAAGGGAGATTGCATATATTTCTATTCCCAGACCTAGACTACACTTACCTCTACCTTGGACATGGACATGTACACGAGAAGCAATTATTCGGCATGTGACTTCACCATTAAGGGTGTACGTAACAAGTATCTTTTGAGATCTCTCAAGTCCCGATGGAAATCTGGTTTCCATTCAAAATTCTTATTTTTTTCAACTATTTGAAGAACTTGTTGCATCGCTCTGATGACCTTGAGATAAATCTTCCCAATGCAGCCAGCCTCCTGGTGAGCCTTAACACGACCTTCACGTTTGCGAGTATGTATGGTATCTCCTTAATGACCTTGATTTTGTCTAGATTTACTTTAGTCCCTTAGTTGGAAATGAGTAACCCAAGAAATGTTCCAGATCCAACCTCAAATCATATTTGAGGATGAACATATGTTTAAGTGGGGGAGAATGTAACGACCCGACCAATCGTTTTAAGTTCTAGTATTTTGTTCTGTGATTTGAGACTTTGAGTGACTTCATATGGTGTATTATAACTTTCTTGCATGGTTGGTTTTGGTTTTTGAGTGGTTCGAAATTGATTTGATAAAGTAATTTTCAATTTGGAAGCTTTAAGTTGGGAGAGTTGACCAAGGTTTGACTTTTGAGTAAACAATCTCGGAATTGAGATTTGATTCTTTCAATAGGTTAATATGGTGATTTTGGACTTGGGCGTATGTTTAGATTATAATTTGGATGTTCCTATAAGGTTTTAGCTCTATTTCTCGAAAGATGATAATTTGAAGAAGTGGAGAGCTCATAAGTCTGATCAGAAGTTGGCTCCGGTATTGCTGGACTCTTATTGTGGTTTTGAGACCTTTTATAGGTTTTTTTAGTTGATTGGAACCTGTATAAAAAGTTTGGTTGTGATGTGGAATGTTTAAGTGTGAACACATTCGACAAAGTTTTTATCTTTGCTTCTCGATTTTGATGTGAATTGTGGTGTTTCTAGTCTTTGGATAAGTTTGAAAGATGTATTTGAACTGTTTGGTATAATTGGACAAGGTCCAATAAGATCATGTGAGTTTTGGGGTGGTTTCGTATTTTTTCAGATGAGCTTTGCACTATTGATTTTATAGTGTCCCTAATGAGCTTCCCGATAAGGGAAGGTGCTTCACGATCGCCTAGAGTAATTTGGTTGCTGGAGATTTTTTCTTTGCATTTTTAGGGTAGTGATCGTATTCGTGTTGTGGTGGTCTTGTTGGTCATCGCTTTCACATTCACGTCCGCAAAGAGGTAGAGTCAGGCATGACTTAGCTTTTGCGTTCGCATGGGTGTTATTGCGTTCCTGTTGTGTTGGAGGGGGGTTGATCATCGTGTTTATGAAGAAGGGCGGTGTGACAGGTCACATTTTTACTTCGTGGTCGTGGGGTCCCTGGCGCGCTTTCCAAGACCCTGTCGCAATCACGAAGGGTACCCTTGTGCAGATTTATTTAAGTGCTTATTTCGGGATTTTGACTAATTCTATGTTATTTTGAATTCTAGACGTGTAGATGGCCAATTTTGTTTGGAGATTTTCATACAAAACTATGGGGTAAGTGATTTAGACTCATTTATGGTATTATTTTAAGGATCTACATGAAATGTTAACACTCAAAACCTGGAATATTGAGATGAAATTTGGGGTTTTTGCCTACACTTTAAGAGAGTATATTTTGGGGATTTGAGTACTGATTTGGACTCGATTTTGAAATCTAATCATATATTTGGAGTCAGAAGGTTATGGGTCATTGAGATTTGGTATTGCTTTCGAATTTTGTTCACGTGGGCCTAAGGTGACGTTTGTTGACGTTTATTGACTTTTAAAGAATTTTTCAAAGATCAAAGCTTTATAGATTGGATCGGTTTCTATAGCATTGTTTGACTTCCTTGGTTGATGATTGGCTTAGATTGAGCATTGAAGGGTAGCCAGAATAAGATAATTATCTTTCCTAATCCTGTTGAGGGAATAACCCTTAGGGTATGACCTCATTTATCTAATTAGAATGTGTGAGAAGCGACGTATATGTGAGGTGACGAGTGATAAGTGTGAATTTTAACCACTTATTAATACTTTTATGCTTTAGTTTTGAGTCCGAAGTAGTGATTTATGTTTTCGAATCTAATGAAATTGTGTGAATTGCAGACATGCTGGAGGATTTGAGCTCAATGAATAAATATAACTCAAAAAGGAGTGTCCAAACTCAACAAGTCAAAAAGGACCAATGCAAAGGATTGTGTGGTCCGCAGAACTTGTTCTGCAACCACAGATGAAGATGGGGGCTGCAAAAATGCAAGTGCGGCCGCAGACTTACCCTTGAAGCTTCAGAAGGATTTAGTAGAAGCGTAGTCCACACACCAGATTGTGCGGTTGCAATAGTTGGTCGCACTGGCTAGCTTGGAAAGTTCGGAGAAGCTGCAGAAGATCAAGTGTGAATACACCTTAGAACGTGGTCCGTAGCCAAAATGTGCGTCCGCATGAGGTGAAGTGTGGCCGCAGAAGTAAGAATCCCTCCCACTACAAGAGCGAAAGAAGAAAGTGTGCTCCGCAGCTAAATTGTGCTATCGCAGAACCTCCCGAATGGCATGTTTGTTAGCGAATTTCTAGGCACAATAAATAGATGAGAAACACTTTTCTAGGGCATTTTGTATTGTATCAGCTGCTAGCGGTTAAAGTTTAGTATTTTGGGTATTTTGTGATAAAAATTAGAGAAACCCACTGCTTTTATCTTTTAATTAGAGTTTTAAGTCTTCAATTAGTTCTTCTTTTTCATTTCTATGCATATGAGTGAGAGTAGCTAGATTTTATCTAGGGTTCTAACACAATCCTAGTATGTAAAACTTATGGGTATTTAATATCAATGCTTGTTACGGATTGGATATGTTATTTAGCCTTGTTTACACTTTATATCCAGAATTAATGGTTGCAAATATTGATTCATGCCTATTTGACTTAGTTCTTTCTTAAGAAAGAGGAACTTCGTTTAGGAAAACTTGGCTAACAAGAAATTGAACTAGTTGAGGTTTTGATTAGTTTGATTAAAGGATTTGAACTAGAGATAGGGATAATCCCACTTGGGCTCATATCAATTGTTTAGATTGCTACCCATTTGATCTTAATAAAGTCATTATCGAGAGGTGTTGAGTGGGTACTTGAGAATTGAAAGTCATAACACACCCCTATCTACCAAACAATCGTAGATTTACTTTGTCCATTAGGTTTACACCTAGGTGAAGGTTACATTCATAGGCTTTTCCCTTATTTGTTAAAAATACCAAAATATTTCATTCTCTAGTTGCTACTCTTTAGTTTAATTTCTTAGCAGTCTTAGATAACAATTTCTCATTGTTGCTGAAAGATAAATTTTGTTACACCTTGCATTTTTGTATGTGAAAATACGTTGTTATCCAATTGATATAAGCTCCAGAACGAGATCCTATTTGTAAGTATATAAATAAAGTTAATCGTGTTACCTTGGAGGTCACAAATATTAAAGATCATGGATAACAAATACCAGTAGGGTTGGGAGGTTTAGAAGCTAAACAAATTGAAGAAAATAAGTTTTGTCGAATGTCGACTAGTTGGAAATGTTATAACATGTACTTTTGGGGTGATACTAGGGTTCTTAACGTGATAAGGACATTATGTTATGGGTTATTTTATTCGTATGATAGTCATGTATTACATTTTGAAGTCAAGCGAATGGAACAAAAGTTGGCAAAGGTCATCACAAGTTACATTCAAAATGTGCTGAATATTAAGCCAAATGTAGCAGAGTTTTTATCCTAATATACTTGGAATTATAGGATGATCCACATATCACATTGACGAACTACGAGTCTAGTTTGTAATGCATTAAACCATTTGTTGATACGACATTAGAGTAGAGAGACATTTGCAGTTTTGCGAGACTGTACATACTGCATAGGTGACAAGTAGGTGTGTCACTAAAGCTTTTTGCGCAATACCTTCCGTATGTTATATGAGGTTTTTTTAGGACATATTATATACCAATTTGAAGGTCTTGTATTGTAGTTCCCAACTTTCTTAACTTTTAATTCATACGACATGCATATGAAAGATATAAGTGCCGGAAGAAGGGCCAATGATAGAGTGCCAAGCTAGCACCTCTTTGACTTTTCAAAAGTTGATATATGTAGGTTTTAATCGTCTTTCTCTTCATTTTTCAATAGGTCACGACCAGAGAACACCCGTAAACATATCCTTAAGCTCTCTTCTAGGGTTTCAAAGAATATTAACATCCCGAGTACGAAATCAAGAAGCGATAACATTAGAACGATCCTTACGACGTAAGTATCGCTATATCGTCTCTTTTTTTCTTTGTAGTTTGAGTTTTGGAAGGTACTTCAAAGTTAAGAAAATATTTTCTTTTTGTAATTAATATTTTAAATATCAAGGAAGGTTGGTAAATTCATTTTCTAATAGTTAGAACACACGGGACGATGATCAGAAGCTGTGAGTTTGATTTACTTCACTTTTAGTGGGCTGTTTTGTAATCCACTCGTGATTGGACTATTGTGCTTCTGATTTATGGAGCTTTGAAGGATAAAGGGAGTGGAGAAACGGCACATGTGGTATGGTAGTGGTCTAGTTGCTCGTTGTTGCAATTTCAGGCTAATTAATAACTTGTTGATTGGGTGTGTTATGGTTTGTTTGGGTTTTTGTTGTATTTAGGTTGTTTTTGAGTTGCCAGTTGTATCGTGATGTTGTCTCGCCTATAGTAGGCTTGAGGAGGCAGTAAAATCAGGAGAAATGCTGCCCATTTTATTTTAGAAGCGAGTTATCATTTGAATATACGTAATATACTAGTGCCATCTAAGTTGTATATGTATTTCTTTGTTATAGGGTTGGTGTGCTAGTTGTCATAAGCTTGTTGTTGAGTTTCACTGATGACTTGAGGTATGTTAAGACACTTCCTTCTTTCTTTTGGCATGATCTAAAGTGAAATGAACATAAATGACACGCTATTTCACAACGGATCTCTCCTAGCAACTAAGGTTGTGCATGTTGTTCTTTCCTTATAAAGTTATTCCAAGAAAGTATGTATGCTCCTTGAATCCTACTGAGGTTCATATTAAGGGTACGGATGCCCATAATGTTAATCGAAGGTGCAACAACCTTAAGTCATTTTGAAAGATTTAGAACGTGATTCCATGAGTCTAACATGCATTATTTATAGTATCTATTTTACTCTACCGAGCCGCGCTATAGTCGGCCGGGTGCGGCACCTATTGCGCAACCACTGATTATTTGAGTTTACCAAGATCCACGTGGTCGGGTATGATTCTATCGAGCCTTATGATGGCCGGGCACATTTTTACAGAGTCCTCTTCGAGTGCCGGGTATGATATGATGATGATGATTCCCACATAGGTGTATGTTTTTTTTAAAATTTTATGTATATATATATATATATATATATATATATATATATATATATATATATATATATATATATATATATATATATATATATGTATTATTAATTTCGTGTTAGTATCCCTCAGAGGTACTCTGATGTTACAGGTTGTATCTTCTCTATCTCTCTTTATATTACTGTTCTAATTTATGCTTTCCTGCCTTACATACTGGGTACTTTATTTGTATTGATGTCCTTTTTGACTGGGGACACTGCGTTGCATGCCTGTAGGTCCCGATAGATAGTTTAACAATCCTCCTAGTAGGCTATCCGGTCAGTGGAAGGTGTTGTCGCACTCCACTTGCTTCGGAGTTGCCTATTTGGTAAGTATGCTTTGAACATGTATTGTATGGCGGGGCCTTGTCTCGACTTTTATGACGTTTATGTACTCTTAAAGTCTTGTAGATAGATGTCATATATATGGATACTTTATGGCCTTTTCGAACTATGTTTTGAATGTACAAATGACATGTTGTCCTTATAGTCCTGTATGTCACAGGTATAAGTTACCATGTTGGGTCATCTTATGTTGAGTATTCTCTTAGGATTAATTCTGGTTTATCTCGTGATGGCCTTTCCGGCTCATTTACCCATGATAGTATAATAAGAAGGATAGGTTACATTGGTACTCGATTGAGTTAGGCACGTGCCCGTCGCGGCCCTTCGGTTTGGGTCGTGACAAATTTAGTTTTTTTCACGTTCTTTCCTTGAGTATTTACCTTAGCATCAATCTAAACTCCCTATGGATTCGACCCTGAATCGCGTTGGATTTTTGTAATTACGACGGTTGTTTCACACTCGTTATTGGGTGTGAATTAGACATGATCAATTTTTGGCGCTATTGCCGGAGAGCTTTACGGTGTTAGGTATATACTTGAGTTTGTTTCTTGAAATATCTTCTTTTACTTTCATAATTCTAATTTGTTGAAGTGATCGTAGGTTCCAAATGGCGAACAACGAACTTGGAAACATGCCATTGGGAGAGGTGGATGGAGATGAGGAGCAACTTGATGAAATGCCTCAAGATCCATAGCAAAACCATCGAGGCCGTGGTTAACAAGACAATGTGCCTCCATCTCCACCACTATTGCAACCACAAGCGACACAACATCGGATTTTTCTCAATGAAGGTTATGCAAGTTCCTAGTACCCCCTTCACATTAGGGCGGAAAATATTCAAATTACTAATGTGATGCTTACTTTGCTTGAGCAACGAGGTTATTTCACCGGGGCGCCGAATCAAAATTCTTACAAGCATTTGAAAGGTTTTACGGATACGTGTTGGGGGAGAAAACAAGCAAATATTTTGGAATATGCTTTTAGACTAAGGCTTTTCCCTTCTCACTAAAGGGTAAGGCTTTGGATTGGTTGGAATGCTTTCCTAATCATTCTATCCATACTTGGGATGAATTGGCGGCGAAGTTGTAACGACCCGATCTATCGTTACATAGAACCTACAGTATAACTACTATTCTTGACTAGTCATAGGTTGGTTATACAGTTATGGATGTGTTAGAGTCGATAGGCTTGAAATCGGAATGGTAAAATGAGAATTCAGTAACTTAGTCTTTATAAGATAGCCTTATAATGGGAAAAGTCTACTTAGAGTTGACTTATTGGTAAACGACCTCGAACCACGGATTTTATGGCTTGGATAGCTTTGTTAGGTGATTTGGGACTTAGGAGCGTGTCCGGAATATTTTTGTGATATCCGGTGTAGAATTAGGCTTGAATTGGCGAAAGTTAGTTTTTGCGATTTCCGGTCGGTAGTGGAAAATAGGCTATCGGGGTCGAAATGGAATTTCGACAGTTGGAACAGGTTCGTAATGTCATTTTGGATGTGTTTGCAAATTTTCAGGTCAATCGGAGTTGTTTTGGGTAGTTTCGGCATTGTTGGTGGAATTTAGAAATTTCAATGTTCGTAGGCTTGAATTCGATGAGTTGTTGGAGTTTTGATGTTGTTTTTGGTGTTTCGAAGGCTCGACTAAGTTGAATGGTCATATATGATGCGTTAGTATGTTTGGTTGGGGTCCTGAGGGGCTCGGGATGGTTTTGAGTGGTTAACGGGAAGTTTGGAGTGACTTTGGTAAATCTGCAGGTTGTTGTTGCTGGTGTTTTCACACCTGCGGAAAGGGAGCCGTAGGCGCGGTTCCGCAGGAGCGGACTGGGCTCCGTAGGTGCGAGATTTGGTTGAGTGGGGAGTGGTCCGCAGGCGCGAGGAATTTGTCGCACCTGCGATGTCGCAGGCGCGGAAGGAGTATTGCAGGTGCGGAATTGTTATATCCCAGGGGAGATCACAGGCGCGGAAGGAGCATCGCACCTGCAAAGCCGCAGGTGCGAGTAAGTGATCGCAGGTGCGAGATCACTGGACAGAAGGTATAAAAAATAGCCTTCGCGAATTTTAGCTATCTTTCTCAATATTTCATCCGGGTTTGAAGCTTTTGAAGGGTTTTGAAGAGGGAATTCGATATTTCTTCACGAAGGTAAGATTTTTGGACACTAAACTCGTTTATATGTGATTAAAGGTCGGGATTATGGTGGAAATTAGGGAAAATCAGTGTAAATTGGGTGATTAGGGCTTGGGATTTAGAATATTTAAATTGGTGATTTCAGGGGTCATTTGGACTCCGAATTTAGTGTTCTTTATATGTACGGACTCGTGAGATGACAAAGAACAGTTTGGTTAAAAATTTCTGAATTTAGGGACGTGGGCCCGGGGGTCGGGTTTTGACTAAATTCGGGTTTTTGAGCTAAATTGATATTTTTTTTATTTGGATTCACACCTGAAGCATAATTTGATGATAAAAATCTGAACTTGGTAGATTTGGAGCACTCAGAGGCCGGATTTAGAGGCAAAGGCATTGCGGAATAGTTTTTAGCCGGTTTTGAGGTAAGTAACGTTTCCAAACTTGGTTCTGAGGGTTCGAAACCCTGAGCTAAATGATTTATGACTATTGTTGAAGTGGCGCACATGCCAAGTGACGGGCGTGTGGGCGTGCTCTGGGTATTTGTGGCCTGGCTTATCCCATGGCCCCGCTTAGTGATCATTCTGTGATGATATTTGTGCATCTATTAATGTGGTAATTGTGAACATGTTAGAAATCATGTTAAGTATAAATGCTAGGCTTCACGCCGGAAAAGCTAAGACCCGAGTGGTCGTATATTGCTGTCTCATATTGCGATTATTTGATGTCATATACTCAGTCCTGTTATAGCATATCATTTCATGTCTCTGTCTTAGTATTGTTAACTACAGGCATATTTATCATTGTTTCGGGCTGATGGAGGCATTTGTGATCCATGTGAGTGAGACTGAAGAGTAATGAATGACTGAGGTCGAGAGCCTATTATTGAGACAATTATGAGAATGGACTGCACACTGCAGTGATATTCAAATCATGCCTTCGTTGGCTTGATATGGCGCTTGGGCCACTAGGGCCCCTCCAGAGTCTTTACACCCCCAGTGAGCGCAGATATTGAGGGATGGATCTTCCCTGGGCATGGATCTTGTCCGAAGCTTTGTTTATGAGAGGGGTGGATCTTCCCATGTTATGGAAATTGTCCGAGTGTTATATTTCGGAGATGGATCTTCTCCGTGGGGGCTGGATTGACCTTTTTCCTCAGTACATAGTGACTATGGTCACCAGTGTTTATGCATATTCCGGGATGGAACTTCCCTCGGCCTGAGAGCCATATATAGTATTGAGTGGACTTCTGTGGGAGAGCTGTGAGCACTATGTGCTTATCCATACTGGTTTCATTCATATATTTTATGATGGCATGTAGAGTATACTGGCATACTTGGTATATTTTCTCATCCTGATAAACTGTTAGCATGTCTAAATTCTATATATTATTTATTTAAAAATAATTGAGGTTTTGTCCGTCACTACTTCTCAGCCCATAGTTTGGGTTCGTTACTTCTGAGTTGGTGTACTGACGTAACCCCCTGCACCTTGTGTGCAGATCCAGGTACATCAGGATCCGGTAGCAGATTTTGAGCAGCGGTCAGAGTTTCTAGTGGAGTTGTCGAGGTAGCAGCTGGCGATCGCGACCTCGCCTTCTCTTTCTTTATTCCACCTATTGCTTTTATTTCGAGACAATGTTGTCCATTTCCCCTTTTCTTTTCTTATGTTTTAGTAGCTCACGACTGAGTGAAACCAGATCCGGGGATTGGAGGTTTAAATTTAGTTTTCAAATGATGTTTTAAATTTCAGATTTCTTGATATTATTAATAAATTCATTTAAAAATCACATTTTTACTGGAAATGGAATTTAGCTTAGTTAAAAAGGGAGGCGCCATCACGACTCCGAAATTGGGTCGTGACAGAAGTTTATTTCAAAGTTTTTCTCTCCAGGCAAACTCTACGGGATGAAATATTGGCTTTCAAGAAAGAGCCCAATGAACCTTTGCATGAAATTTGGGAGCGATATCGGACAATAGTGAAGGAGTTCCCGAACAATGATATGATCGACAACATGATCCAATAAACTTTCTACTAGTGTATTAATATTACGAACCAAATGTGTGGTTAATCAATTGGCCGGAGGAACTTTTATGACAACACCTTATGCGGAGGCATGTGAGATTCTTGATGAGATGGCAGAAACTTCTTCGGCTTGGAATCCCGAGCTAATGTTCCCCAAAGTGATCCCAACATGACTCATCTTCATAAAGAGTTGCAAGACTATGGGCAAGCTATTGCTGAATTGACCACACCCATGACTCAACTTGCTAAACCCCAACTTCATTAAACAAGTTCCTAAGCAAGTTTATGCTATGGAGGGAGTAAATGTTTTGGCCAATAAGAGGAGGATTAAAGGTCCAAAATTTAAATCTCAAGTGCAGAATTATACACAAGATAATGGTAGCTTTGATCAAGATGATTCTTATCAAGAGTAAGAAGAAGAGGTACAGTTTGTGAACCCAAGGGCAACGAAGAAAATTTGAAGGCTCTAATCATAATCAATGGCGTTCTCAAAATAACCAAGGCAATTGAGGTTCTTACAACCAAGGGAATTGGAATAACAATAATAATAACCAAGGGAATTTGGGAGGCAACAACCAAGGAAATTGGGGAAATAATAACAATCATGAAAATTGAGGATCAAGTTTTCAAAGGCCCCTAATGTACCAACAACCAAGCAACTCACCTCCTTATCCTTCCCATGATTCAAGTTCTTCAAACAATGAAATGGGTCGTATTGAGAACATGTTCAAGCAAATGATGGAGAAGAATGCAGATTCAGATGTCCAACTTGCCTCATATACCACATTAATCCATAATCTTGAAGTTCAAATGGGGAAAATCTCTTAAGCTCTTAATACTCTTCCTAAGGGTATATTATTAAGTGACCCGGTAGTAAACCCAAATGGTGGTAACAACACAAGGCATGCCATGGCGGTTATCACAAGAAGTGGAAGATGCGGGAATGCACCCACCTCAAATGAAAAACAACTTGTGGATGAAGACTAGGTGATCGAAGAGGAGGAAATTCCAAGCAATAATGTTCAAGTACATGATGAGGTTCAGATTAATTGATGATAGTGTAGAGGAGACCCATGAAGAGGTGAACCCGTCTAGGGAACACATTATGATGATAGTGTAGAGGAGACCCATGAAGAGGTGAACCCGTCTAGGGAACACATTATTGACATACCGGTACTGCTAATGCAAAAGGCTAAGTCACCTTTGCCAAATCCTCCACCTCCTTATCCTCAAAGACTTGCCAAGCAAAATGGTGAAAATCGATTCAAGAAGTTTATTCAAAGATGAAAGGTCTCTCCATCAATGTGCCACTAGTAGAAACTTTGGAACAAATTCCCGGCTATGCCAAGTTTATGAAAGATCTTATGACCAATAATAGGTTGATGAATTGTGAAATATCAAGTCCACTCATCAAGTGAGTGCAATTGTTCATTCCGTGGCTCCTAAGTTGGAGGATTCCGGTGCTTTCACGATTCCTTGTACTATTGGGAGTGCCAATTTCGCTAAAGCTCTTTGTGATCTTAGGGTGAGTATCAATTTGATGCCCTACTCGGTATTAAAAACTTTGGGTATTGGAAAATCAAGACCCACATCTTTGAGGTTGCAAATAGCCGATCGTACTACGAAAAGGCTGTTGGGAGTGTTTGAGGATGTGTTAGTCCAAGTTGATAAGTTTATTCTTCCAACGGGCTTTGTTATTCTAGATTGTGAGGTTGATTATGAAGTTCCTATCATTCTTGGGAGGCTTTTCCTTCCTACGAGTAAGGCCCTTTGTTATGTGGAAGACAGAAACCTCACTTTTTGGGTTGGTGATGAACAAGTGGTATTCCACGTGTGCAAACCCATGTGTCAACCAAATAGCAATGAAGTGTGTTCTTTTGTGGACTTTGTGACCAATGTTGTTTTTTATGATACAAGTGCTACAATTAATGTTGGTGATATGTTGGAAACCATTTTTCTCAACTTTGATGATGATGAGATGGATGGTTTCATGGAATGTATAAACTCTTTGCAGGGGATGGAGTCGTACAACTATGCACCCCGGAAGTTATCTTGGATCTTGAGAATAGAAAGACTTCTCCTACAAATCCTTTTATTGAAGAGCCACATACTTTAGAGTTAAAATCATTGCCACCTCACCTTTGGTATGAATTTCTTAGCCTTTGTTATACTTTACCGACTATTCTTTCCTCTTGTTTGACTAATATGCAGGTTGATTCTACATTGGCAGTGTTGTGAAAATGGAAGAAAACTATTAGGTGGACTTTGGCGGACATTCGGGGTATAAGACCCGCATTTTTCATGCATAAGATCAAGTTGGAGGATGATGCCAAACCGTCCATTGAGCATCAAAGAAGACTCAATGAAGATATGCAAGATGTGGTCAAAAAAAGGAGATTATGAAGTGGTTGGATGTCGGAGTTGTCTACCTCATTTCCGATATTTCATGGACCTATCCAATATGTCCCAAAAGGGGGGGCATGACAATTGTTACCAATAAGAAGTATGAGTTGATTCCTACAAGAACGGTCACCGGTTGAGAATATGTATGGATTATTGTAAGCTCAAAAAAGTTACAAGGAAGGATCATTTTCCTCTTCCTTTTCATGGATCAAATGCTTGATAGATTGGTCAGACATGCTTTCTATTATTTTCTTTATGGGTACTCGAGCTACAACCAAATTCTTATTGCTTGGGAAGCTTAAGAGAAAACCACTTTTACATATTCATATGGTACTTTTGCTTTCAAGCAGATGCCTTTTTGTTTATGCAATACACCGTCAACTTTTCAACGGTGTATAATGGCTATTTTCACGGAAATGGTGGAAGACTACCTTGAGGTCTTCATGGATGACTTTTCAGCGGTTGGGGATTCTTTTGATGATTATCTTGCAAATTTGTATAAAGTGTTGGCTAGATGTGAGGAAACAAATTTGGTACCCAACTGGGAGAAATGTATTTCATGGTAGAGGAAGGCATTGTCCTTGGCCATACGATTTCAAAGAATGGTATTGAAGAGGGCAAGGCAAAAATTGAGGTGCTTCCACCCCACACCTCGGTGTAGAGTGTGCGGAGTTTCTTGGGCCATGCGAGTTTCTACCATCACTTTGTCAAAAAATTTTATAAAGTGGTGAACCATTTTGCAAGCTCCTTGAGAAGGATGGCAAGTTTCATTTAAATGATGATTGTATGAGGGCATTTGAACAATTGTATCTCAACTTGACAACCACTCCTAGCATTACCTCTCCAAATTAGAGTTTGCCATTCGAGCTCATGTGTGATGCAAGTGATGTAGCAGTTGGGGCTGTTTTGGAGCAATGTGTCAACAAAGTTTTTCATCTGGTTTACTATGTTAGTAAAAGCATGTATAGTTCCAAAGTCAATTATACTGTTACAGAGAAAGGGTTCCTCGCTATTGTGTTTTCTATTGAGAAGTTTTGCCTGTACTTGATCGGTGCCAAAGTTATTATCCACACGGATTATGCCGCACTTCGCTATCTTATGAGCAATAAGAAATCTAAAGCTCAATTAATGAGATGGGTGCTTTTGTTGAAAGAATTTGATATTTACATCCAAGACAAGAAGGGTAGTTGAAAATAAAGTGGCGGATCACTTGTCTCATTTGGAGGAGGGGGAGGCCAGATGATGGCCTTAGAATCAATGACTTTTTCGCAACTTTTGGCACTTCCAATGAAATACATACCGTGGTTTGCATATTTGGAAAATTTTCTTGTGGGTGGTATTATTTTGGATGAGTTATCTTCAAACCAAAGAAAGAAGCTCAAGAGGGATTGTCAAGACTACTATTAGGATGATCCATACCTTTTTCAGATTTGCACGGGTGGGGTGATTTGGAGGTGTGTTCCGGAAGAAGAGCAATGTGATATTCTTAGGGCTTTCCATTCTTCTCCATATGGTGGTCATCATGGTGGAGCGATAATGGAAGCTAAAGTCCTAAGTTATGTTTCTTTTGACCTGCCCTCCACAAGGATGCAAATGAGCTGGTGAAAAGATGTGATAAATGTCAACGGGCCGGTGGAATTTTAAAGAAACATGAGATGCCTCTTACAACCAACTTGGAGATTGATATTTTTTATGTTTGGGGTATTGAATTTATGGGCCCTTTTATGATTTCTTGTGGAAACACCTATATTTTGGTCGTAGTGGATTATATGTCTAAATGGGTTGAGGATATTGCCTTACCCAACAATGAGGCTAGAAGTGTGGTGGCGTTTTTGAAGAAGAATATTTTTACAAGTTTGGTACTCCGCGAGCAATCATAATTGATGGGGGTCACATTTTTTCAACAAGTCTTTTGACACTTTACTTTGAAAGTATGTTGTTACTCACAAAGACAACTCCCTATCACCCTCAAGCTAGTGGTCAAGTGGAAGTCTCCAACTGGGAGATAAAGAGTATTTTTTCCAAGACAGTGAATGCAAATCGGACGGATTGGTCCAAGAAGCTTGATGATGCTTTATGGGAATATAGGACGGCTAACAAAACACCTATTGGAATGTGCCCATATCATTTGGTGTTCAGGAAAGCTTGTCATCTTATGGTGGAACTAGAGCACAAGGCAATGTGGGCCTTGAAGAAATTGAATCTTGATTGGGATGTAGCCGCTGCAGATTACACACTTGAATGAATTTGATGATTTCCGGTACCATGCATATGAGAGTTCGCCGTTCTACAAAAAAAAGATGAAATATCTTCATGACAAGATATTTGGAACAAGAAGTTTAAGGTTGGTGATCTAGTGTTATTGTTCAACTCAAGGTTGAGAATGTTCCCCGGGAAGCTTAAGTAAAAGTGGAGTAGTCCGTTTGAAATTGTTGGTATGACACATTTTGGTGCATTAGAACAATAAAAAATATTTTGAGTCAGTGGTTATCGGGTCAAGCACTACTTGGTAAAATTTGGAGAGAGTCATGTGGTGGTTGTGATTTACTTCACTTGAGGATGTTGTGTCATTGCATCGTGGCACGACGTTGAATAAGGTGCTTCTTGGGAGGCAACCCAAGCTCTTTTCCTTTTTCTTTTTTTTGGGTTAGATGTTATTTGTTATTTTTGGCTTGATTTGAAGTATATTGCAGGAATAAGTGTTAGATGTCAAATGGAAGACAAGATTTTATCATCAAGGCAAAAATGCGGACCACACTTTTTCTTTGTGCTGCCGCAGAAAAGAAATGCTACCAATGAAACTCTTGTGCGGCCACAGATTTCATCTGCAGTCCGCACTTGCAAGAGTTGTCTGAATGCCAAATGAAAGCTCCTCTGAACCATTTTCCCCGTCCGTGCGAAATAATAGTGCGGACTTTCATAAAATTTTGCGGTCGCAAATGCACAACATCAGAGAGGTGGTTGTATTTCATTATCAGAAATGCGGCCGCACTTGAAAAAATATGGAGCGCACAATCATGTTGTCTACTGAAGTCTAGGTAACAGAGTATGACCAGCACTTGAAATTGTATGGTCGCACTCGCCTCTCTAACCCTCCATATTCTCTGGGTATAAGTAGAATATGAGCTACCATTTTACACTTTTCACACTCTTCAAATTCACTGTTACTCTGAGAGAATTGCTTGAAGAACTTGCACGTTCAATTACACACAACCATTTGCACTCACTTGGAACTTAGCACTCTTTCAACTATCTGGTATGTTTCACTTCATGTTAATTTTATTTTTATTTTTTAATTTATTTTTTCTTTTTAATTTATTTTAGGACATCTGTTATTACATTCCTTCAATATATCCATGTGGGGTAGTTTAATACTGGAAAATTGATAAAGTATGTGTAGATTGGGTTAGGTTAGCTGATTTTCATATTTATACCATGTTGCCAAGTAGAATTTAATGAAATATTTTCCAAGTACACACACATATCTCGTTTTTGTTCTTGATTGTTTGGTCCGCACTTGAAATTGTGTGGTCCGCAATCTGTTGATTAGGGTAACTAGTTGGATGTTGTTTGTGTGGAACACTTTAATTGTGCGGATCACAGATTTTTTCATGAGGCCGCATAAATGTCTGCACTGATAATCAAAGACTTTCTCCTAAGCATCTCAAGTGCGGACTGCAAAGATAATTGTGTAGAACATAGATGAATTATGTGGCTGCATAAGGCCTCCGCCCTGACATTCAGAGAGAAAGCATTTGAACACTTATCACACATGTGCTGAAGTGCGGCCCACATTTGGAATTGTGTGGTCCACACTTCCATTTTGCAGACCGCACTTCAAATTGTGCGGACCGCACTTTTACCTTTTCTACTGCATACTGAAATAAATGAAACATCACTGCTTCTATATAGTCCTCATATACTTATATGATTCTTAACTGATTGCTACATCAAAGTCAACTGACATGTCCGTTTGTGCATATACAAACAATGGTATGATCACGAGGTCGAGGCAAAACTTCGAAAGAAAGAGGTGAATCTTCAAGGGAAAGGGCAGAGGTGCCTTGCACCCAAGTGTACAACAAGCTATCACTAAGAAGACAATTGCAGGTGGGGGGAGAGGTAGAAGCCTCAAAGAGTCTAGTTCTTATGCCTCGTCTAAAGAGGCCTCCAAGTGAAATTTTGTATCCTTACCGGAGGAAACATTGAAGAACAAACTAGACCATAAAGGCAGTCTGAGCCTCTAGATGTGCCTTTTACATCCCACAACACCTCCCAGGCTTCAGATAGTTATAGTCCTGAGTGTAATGAAGTTGCTCCGGGATCTAGTTCTGATGATGCCCGGAATGATGGGAGAAGGGAATCAGGTGCACATGAAAGCATGGCGAGATCAAAGAAGAAGGTTGTCTAGGAAGATAGATTTGAGAGCATTTTCTAATTTCTGAATATGGTGGAAGGAGAGGTACTTGACTCATGAGGAGAAGTTCCTCCTTAAAGACTTTGACAAATACAATCCCACAGTTCTAGAGTAGTTTACCAAAAGAAAGGGGTGGATGCAGTTTACTGAGAAACTGGTATATGTGAAAGAGCATTTTGTATAGGAATTCTATGCAAACACAACACATATTCTCAAAGGGATAAAGATCACCAAGGTGTGCAACCTGAAAGTGAAGTTTGATCAGCATAATCTGAATGCGTACTTGGGGTTTGATGATGTGGAGCCGAAGGAGTATTTAGAGAAGTTGGCTTTGAAGGAGGAGGCCAGGTCATGACTCGCAGAGATTCTTGCACTGGGACTTACCTACTTGGATTACTGTCGGGGTGCCAATCCTACAGAACACTCTAAGCTTTGAAGTAAAAGGATGGAAGACCTTCGTATGCAACAGACTTGACCCGTGCCTAAATGAGAACAATCTGTCGCTAACACGAGAAGTGTTAGTTGCCTCTATCATGTCCGGGTAACCAATCAATATGGGTACCATGATGTCAGCTGACATATCTTTTATGGCACAGCAGGGTAACTCCTCCTACCCCCTATCCCAGCACCATTACTGAATATCTCACAGATGCCAAGGTGGAGTCCAGGCCTTTTGACACCAACGTCAAGCCGTTAGGGCCATTTGAGTGGTACAAGCTACAAAATCCAAAGAACTTGAAGAAGAGCACTCAACCTTCTACTACTGATGGCCAGTCTAATGAGCCAGTAGTGGCAGTCCCTGGTTCGTCAAATGTTCCATCTATTTCAGCTGAGCCTTCTACCAGTGTTGCAACTGCTATCCCTGAGCCACCATCCTCAACTACTACTACAACTTCTACTATAGTGCATATCCAGCTCCTACGCTAGTGTCTATACCTTCAGGCCCATTTTCTACCTTGCTAGTCTCTCAGAGACTTGAGAGCCTCAACAACTGGATGCGGGAAGCTAACTCAAAGCTGTCTGAGATCTCTAATACTGTTGCAGGGAAAACGTCTTCACATGCACCATTTGACCCCTCAGACATGGATAAGAAGCTCACCAAAATCTTGGACAACCAGAAGGTCATTATGGATACACTAGTCCAACATGGTTCTATGATCGAGCGGTTGACCAAGCAGGAAATAATATGAGGAAGACGCAAGCCAACAAGAAGTCAGTGGATGAACTTCGAGCTGAGGTGACCTGGATAGATGAGGCCGATGATTTGCCCTTCGACATGCTGCTAGACCCCTCCCAGCCTCACCCAGCTCCATCTTCTCATGATGCTCCTGCTGCTTAGATTGAAGAGCCATGACTTGCATCCGACATATTCAGTTCTTAGGCCGCTCCCACATTTGATGATGATATTCAATTAACTAAGCTGGTTGAGACTAATGTTATTGGTGACACAGTGATGACCGAGGACACTTAGGGAGTTCTTGCTCCTCTCTACTCTTTGATATTATTTTGTTAAGAATTAGGGACAATGCTTATTTTTATTTGGAGGGGGTGGAGCATATTTGATACATTTAATACATTTGACAACATCAGAATGTAATAATTTAATGATTCTATTTTTTATTATTTATCTTTAGTAGTTGTTACTTTTATTAGCTTCTTTAATTGCTTATATTTAGTTGCGTTTGTTTTAGTAGCTTTTGCATTTTTATTATTAGTATTGATAATAAGTCTTTGATTTTCTTAATGCCACGGTTCTTTTCAAAGGTGATCTTTTGTGTGAACCAAGTGACTTTTTTCGAGGATGGATAGTGTGACAAATCTCTTAAGAGAATGAGTATGTTTCATATTTAGATAATAATAGTAGTAAGTACTAATGAATAAAAGCACTAACTAAGTCATTCTCTAAAAAGAGTTATTCATGCTTCATGTGGCACCAACATACTTAACTGCATGTTTATGGTTTGAAACAAGGTTTTTGGGTAGAAATAACTCTAGTTTAGTGACTTTGAGGTTCTTGAAACTTTGATAATCATCAGGTGGTTGAATGGACCATAGTGTTCTTTAACTTGACTGTTATTGTTTTGGACTTTAGACTCTATCCTCTTTTATGGTCTAGTTGCATGAGAGGTGAGGTGACTTCTTGTTTCTAGTTCAAGTACTTGAGTGGATAGTCTAGAACTTGTCCCGAATGTGTTTCAAGGAAAAATTCTAGGTTTGCTTGGTTTGAAAAATGATTGTAGGCTTTCTTTGGACCGTTGATCTTTCTATTGACACCCTATGATCGTTATCCCTAGTCAATCCCTTTGAACCTTTAGCCTTTCTCTGTTGGTAACCATGCTACAAACATTTACCCATTTTGATCATAATCCTCCCTTGGCACCCTAACCTTCCTTAACACTCATATGTAATAAGTTGCTCAAAGCCTAAGTTTGGGGGGAAGATTTGGGGAATCTAAAAGAGGTATGAAGGCATTGAAAAGAGAGAGAAAATGATCTCCATAAAAAGAGAAAGTAAGAAAAAGAAAGAACAAAAAGAAAATAAAAAGGGAGATTGATGAAATTGAAGAGAGGCAATTATCTATAATATGATCATCAAGGGAGAGAAGGGTGAAATAAACAACAAAGAGTGATGGAAAGTCTCTCTATCCCCCCAAAAAAGAAATGCCTCTAAGGGTTTGGCAAATGTGAGCCAAGAAACTAAAAGTGGAGTGCTTAATAAAGGATGTAATCACCTATCCCATATGGTATCCTACCCCAATCCAAAAGCCTTCATTACAACGTGAAAGAAGTCCTACTTGATTTTGAATCGAGTGAGCTTATAGTAGTACAAATCTACATGAGGGGCAAACCTATGGTACTAAAAGCTTTAGTTGCGACATTATTTTGTAAGAGAAGAGTGAATCATTTATTGCTTTAGACATTGAGTGTTAAATCTTGAAGTAAGAATGACAAATGGAAGGTATAAGAGGAAGAGTTTGGAGTGTACCATTATTTACATGATAGAACAAGAGTCCTTGATGAGTGAAGCTAATTGTTGAAGATCAAACGTCACACTAGAGTTATATGCAAGTCAAATATATTTTGTCACCTTGTTGAAAATGCACGAATAATGTGGGTAATTATTGGTTCCAACTGAGTATGAATGACTTATAATTGATTCCTTGAAATGACCTTTCACTTAAAGGAGGTGGAAACTAATCTATTTGCTTGAGGACAAGCAAAGACTTAAGTTTGGGGGAGTTGATAAGTGTGGATTTTAACCACTTATTAGTACCTTATTGCTCTAGTTTTAAGTGTGAAAGTAGTGATTTCTTTTTTCACAACTCATGAAATTGTGTGAATTACAGGCATGTTAGATGATTCGATCTCAATAAAGAAATCTAACTCAAAAAGGAGTATTCCAGCTCAACATGGCAAGAGGAGTAATGCAAAAGGATTATGTGGTCTGCAGAAATTTTTCTGCGGCTATGAAGATGGGGGCTGCATAAATCCAAGTGCAACCTCATTCTCACCCTTTAAGTCTCAGAGGAAGTTTAGTAGAAGTGGAGTCCGCAAACCAAATTGTGCGGACACAAAAACTAGTCGCACTGGCAAGCCCGGGAAGTTCACAAAAGTTGTAGAAGACCAAGTGTGAAGCCTCTTGAGAATGTGATCTACAGCCAAAATGTGCCGCCGCAGAAGCTGAAGTGCGACCGCACAATCTCCCAAAAGGCATTTTTGTTAGCTAATTTCTGAACACTATAAATAGACGAGAAACACTTTTTTAGGGAAACTTTGATATTTCTAGCAGTTGTAGTGGTTAGCTTTTGCTATTTGGGAAATTGGGGATCAAAACTAGAGAAGAACCACTACTTTTATTTTTTAATTCTAATTTTATGTCTTTAATTACTTCTACTCTTTCATTCTCTATGTCTTCAAGCATGAGTAGCTAGATTTTATCTAGGGTTGTCACCCAACCCTAGTATGTAAAACTTATGGGTTGTTAATATTAATGTTTGTTTATGATTGGGCATCTGTTATTTAGATTTGCTTATACTTTATATCTAGAATTAATTGTTGCGAATACTAATTTATAACTATTTGACTTAGTTCTTAATTGATAAAGAGGAACCTAGTCTAAGAAAACTTGGCTAACAAGAAATTGTGCTAGTTAAGGTTTTGACTAGCTTGATTAAAGGATTTGAACTAAAGATAGGGATAATTCCACTTGGACTCATATAAACTGCTTAGATTACTACCCATTTGGTCTTGAGAAAGCCATTGAGTGGGTAATTATGAACTGAGAATCATAACACACTCCGATCTACCAAGAAAGCAATAATTTACTATACTAATTAGGTTTATACTTAGGTGAAGGATACATCTCTAAGCTTTTCCCTTAATTGATTTAAAACACCAAAAATATTTCATTCTCTAGTTGCTATTATTTAGTTTAATTTCTTTGCTATTAACTGAGATAACAATCAATCACTGTGCTTGAAAGTCTAATTTAGCTATTTCACGTTCTCTTCTTGAGTATTTACCTTAATACCGATCTAAACTCCCTATAGAATTCGACCCCGACTCGTATTCGGTTCTATAATTGCAACGACCATTTCATACTTATTATTTGAGTGTAATTAGACGTGATCAACATACCAGAGTAAGAAAGTTAAAAAGCGAATGAGAGATATCCGCAAAATCTATAAAGGAGACAACGAGCTACTCCAAGAATATATTGATCAATTCTAGAGAAAAAAAATATTTCTCCCTCTAAGTTCCTAACAAATAGAAAGTCATTGCTTTCACTAAAAATATCCATGAAAGGAGTTCAGAAGCTACCAGTAGGTTCAAGGAGAGTATGTGAGAATTCCCACTAACTACATGGAATGGTGTATACAACACGTACAACACCAAGCTTTGAATAGATGAAAACACAATAAATCGATTAAATAATTATAATAGGTCCGAAGGCAAATACGTTGGATGCCTAGATAGTTCATTAAGGTGCACAAAATGTGATCACGATAGTTTGAGGAACCGTTATGAACCTTATTCTCGACCATCCTGACATGATAATTAAAGAAGACGAGAGCCAAATCAGGGAAATCGATGACCTAATCAGAACAACAGTGTCAAATCTTCATGGAGGAGAAAACAATTAGAAACCTTGAGATACAACTTCAATTTAAGTGTTTCCGAAGTGGTGTGTCTATTATGAGAAATATAATATAAGGTAAGGTGACCTAGAGAAATCAGGTCAGAATCAAGCAAAAGAAGCCAAGAATTCTAGTGCAAATTTTACAACGCCCAGGGAAACAAGACCGTGGATTGCAGAATCTTGCAAAGTAAAGTAGCTCGGCTTTTAAAGGAGGGATACCTCACGAAACTATTTAGTGAGAAAGGAAAGAAAATTTACATGAAGTTTCAGATCAAGGATGGACCTCCTAGAGCCTCGTCTCCCAAAAATGAATAGTTAACGTCATCTCCAAGGATGAAGAAGTCAATGGTGTAACATTCACTGTAGTGAAGAACTTCGCCAAAGTCTCAATTCAACATGAAAAACTTATCTAGGAAACATTGACATGGGAGAGAATCACCTTTGATGATAAAAATGCATATGTCTTGCCAATACCACACAACGATGAAATACTAGTTACATTATGTGTTTCAGATACTAACGTAAATTGAGTCTTGATTAACTCGGGTAGCTTAGTTTACGTTATTCCTACGAGTTGTTGATGAGATTAGTTAAAAGATAAGATCCTTCTGAAATCTTGATCACTGTCTGGGTTTGACAATTCAAGTTTAACAACACGAGGTGAGATCTAACATTTTTTGTAGAAGGAGTAGTCAATGATACTCCCTTTTAAAATAGTAGCTCGGATATGTCTAAAAATATCATTCTTAGAAGACCGTGGATCCATGACATGAATCTGGTATCGTCAATATTACATCAAGTTATCAAATTTTCATCTAAATAAGGGATTATATAGATCAACGAGTCGCTCGGGAGATAAATTTGGTGTCTATATGCTAAGGGATTAGCTAAAAATAAAGATGATGAATCACAAATACTGCAGTCGGGATCCCCAGAGGTCAAGACTTCCTCAAAAAAGGTAAGTTGCCGAGTTCTCTTGTTTTGAACAGGGGAATTGAAGTCAATCATGCACAAATTAAAACTATCAAAGAAGTGCCTGATATTTTAACAAGCAAAAAGGACGTGCAAAGATTAATGGGTAGGATAGCAGCCTTGGGAAGATTCATTTTGAGATCATCTGAAAGGAGCTATAAGTTCTTTTCAAAGTTGAAGAAATGAAAAGATTTCGAATGAACACATGAATGTTAGCAAGCTCTCAAAGACTTAAAAATATATGGCCAATCTACCGTTGGTTTCAAAGCCGTGATAAGGAGAAAAGTTGTTGGTCTACTTGGCTCTTCGAAGTCTCAATAAGTGCAGTTTGAGATCGAGAAGACAAAGGTACACAATGTCCTATCTATTATATTAGCAGAATATTTTAGATGTTGAAACTAAGTATCCACATTTAGAAATTTTTCCTTGATACTAATAGTAGCTTTCCAAAAATCCGGGCCTTATTTTCAATATCATCCAAGTTTTGTAGTTATAAATTTTTTGTTACTGAACATTTTTCATAAACCCGAGCTCTTGGGACGACTCGCAAAGTGGATAGTCAAAGTCAATGAGTATGACATTATCCATCAATCTCATACTGCAATCCAGTTTTAAAAGGCATTTTCTTGGCAAGCCCAAGGGCGAGGCACACCAAAAATTCTCGAGGAGATGGTGTGGGGCGAAAGTCCTAAGAGGTGTACACCCGGGAGTTCGAGGCATATGCCCGGGCATTTGAGGCGCATTTTTTTAGTGAGGCGTAAGCCCCAGAGGCCTTTTAAAATTTACACAAAATTGATTGAATAAGTCATTCATATAATACCCAAATTTTCAAAAACCAGCTTGGTAATTACTCAAAAGTTTTAAAAAGAAACTAAAATGTATGTTAAAATTCAAAACCTTTTTGTTGATTGAAACACTAATTCATGGTCTTTCCCAATTCTTTATCTTGTCCGCTAGTCTGCTAATATCTCTCAAAAGTAATAAATATTTAAAAAACATTTAACAAAGAGAACTACATTCTCCTTCATAGCAGCAGTTCAAAGTTCAAATTGTGAGAGAATAAAGGAATGAATTTAACAAATCATCGACTGCACGATAGAATAAGAACAAAGAGAGGTTTCCTAACACCCTGTAGCCTCCTGAAGACAAGTACATACGTCTTCGTACCGATCTGCAAGACTCTACAGGGTTTGATCGTGACTCGTGAGACTTACGTAAACCTAGTGTTCTGATACCATGTTGTCATGACCCAAAATCCAACACAGGTCGTGATGGCGCCCAACACCGAAGTCAGGCAAGCCAACCGTTGTTTACTAGTGAGATTATCCTTATTTAACATACCAACCCCACATATTTCCCAAAGTTTTAAGCTTAGATCAGTTAAATAAAAGCGGAAACATTAACCAACTTAAGTAAATACAGCCACAATGATCGTGATCCAATATATATATATATATAAAGTCCCAAAAATAAAGAGTCTACTATGTGCGTGCCAGGAACAAGTGTCACAAGTCAACAGGCGAACTAGTAGAATATACAAACTGTACTGCTGTCTGAGAGAAGTAGACAGAAATGAACAAAATATAACTCCATAGCACTGTTGAGAATCGCCAAGGAAGGCAGCTCACCGTGGAGTCAGTTCCAGAATATACTTCAAGCTCCGGTCGGGTAACCAGAAGCACCAGACTAAGAACTTGTACAATTAAGTACAGATGTGCAGCATGAGTACATAAATATATATGTACCCAGTGAGTATCCCGTCTAACCTCGAAGAGGTAGTGACGAGAGGTAGACATGACACTCACAAAGGTCCAGCAGTGATAATGCAAAATAGGGTATAACGAACTGCAGTAGACATGTGAGACAGTAAGCAGCAGATACCCATCAAATACAGAAATCCAGGAAACTACTGAAAATAAGCAACAATGTACACTTTCCTATTTTCCCCCAAAAATCTGTCAAGTTTATATCAATGGAAACAGTACCAAATAGCCAAGCGCACATAAGGGTAAGACAACCGGCCGGAGTCATAAGGAGATACCTAGACACTGAATAGACGTAAAGCTTCCCCCGCTCGCGAATCATACCTGCGACTTGGGTGCTGACACATTTATGTACAATTTCCATAAAGCTCACCTCGATCGCAAATCATACCTACGATTCGAGTGTTGACACACTTATATACAATTACCATAAAGCTTCCCTCGACCGCTCATCATACCTACGATTCGAGTGCTGACACACTTATACCGATTTATCATAGAGATTCCCTCGATCGCGAATCTTACCTGCGATTCGAGTGATGACTCTCATACGTATATATATATATATACCGAAATATCAATAACTCAGTAGAGGCTATACCTGTAACAGTGATTACTCCATGGGGAGTTCAAGTGCAACTTTCCACATTTCCATATCAATTCAAAAGCAATAGGCAGCTCAAAGAACACCCAAGATACATATAAGGCACATAGAGACATGCTTGTGAGACCTAAAACTACCCGACATAGCATGATAGTCGCTACGTATGGACTCTCGTCACTTAGTACGCACGTAGACCCCAAAACAACTACACACAACATATATAACACCTAAGGGGACAATTCCCTCTTACAATGTTAGAAAAGAGACTTACCTCATGTAAAATCTACCCCTCGGGCCAAGGATGCGCCCGAACTATGAACTCTACACCCGAGGACTCGCAACTAGCCAAATATGGTACAATGATATCAATGGATTCTCAAAGTAGGGTAATTATCCTATGTATTCATTAATTCAGCATTCTTGAAGAATTCCCAAAAATCCAACCCCGGGCCCCCACGTTCAATTCCGAAAATTCTCGAAGGATTCACTCACCCGAAGCCTAAGGATTGTTAATAGATGATTTCTACTCGAATTTATAGCAATAAATGGGTAATTCACCAATTTCTCAAAAACCCTAAATTACTACCCAATTCTTGATTTTTCAATGATTTAGTAGAGAGTTTAACTAGTAATTCATGTTTGAAACTAGTGTTAGAGTGGAATTTACTTACCTCTTTAGTAGTTAGGTCGTGGAACCTCTTTCCCCAAACTCACAGACTCTAATGGTGGAGGAAAATGAATGCATGGGGGTGAAATCCCGAGTTTCAAAGATTAATATACTGCCTGACCTATAGGGATTCCGCACCTCGGCTCGGGGACCGCACCTGCGGTCTCGCGCCTGTGACCTGGGGCTCGCACTTGCGGAACTGGACGGGAAGGGTTGGGTTCGCACCTGCGGAGGGTTGGCCGCACTAGCGGTTCCGCTCCTGCAAACTTTTGTCCGCACCTGCGAGGAAGACAGACCTCACCTGGGGGTCGCACCTGCGATGCTTGGGACCGCAGGAGCGATCCCGCACATGCGACTGGGCAACCGCACCTGCGGTCACACCAGATCAGGTGCACCAGAAGCTATTTTAGCTAGTTTTTAGCCCCGTTGGGTGCCCAGGAGGCCCCTGGGGCCACCCGAGCCCTCGTCCAAACATACCAACAAGCCCTAAATCATAATACGGACTCGCTCGAGCCCTCGGAACACCCAAAACAATGCTAAAACTCATAACCATACCTCATAACTCCAAGAACCAAACTTAGGAACTTTAAGTTTTCTAGACTTCTCTAACAACGCGCCGAACCGACCTATACTACTCGGAATGACACCAAATTTTGCAGGCAAGTCATAAATGACATAACAGAACTATTCCCGGTCTCGGAATTCTGTTCGGACCTTGATAACACAAAAACACGTCCAAAACCACAATAGGAACTTAAGGAACTTCTTATTTCAATATTAGGCGTTGAAACGCTCCCGGGTCATCAGAAACCCATTTTGAATATACGCCCAGGTCTAAAATCATCACATGAAGCTACCAGAATCGACGAAACTCGATTCTGAGGTTGTTTACCCAAAATGTTGATCCAAGTCAAACTTGGCCTTAAAGGCCAACCTTAAGAAACCAATTATTCCTCTAGCACTCTAAACACCTCTGAATCCCGGGCCACCAGTTCCTGCAAGTCATAAATCATAAAAAGTCGTAATGGGAAGTTTCATTTAGGGTACGGGGTCCAATAACGCAAAACGACCGGTCAGATCGTTACATTCTCCACCCCTTAAACAAATGTTCGTCCTCAAACGGGTCTAGAATCATACCTGAAGTGCTGAATATGTGTGGATATCTGCTTCGCATGTCCTCCTCGGACTCCCAGGTCGCCTCTTCAACTGGATGGCCCTTCCACTGGACCTTTATGGCAGAAACTCTTTTGGACCTCGATTGCGGTTCTGCCTATCAATAATAGCAACTGGCTCCTCCTCGTAGCCCAACCTCTCATCCAACCGAATAGTGATGAAATAAACCACGTGAGAGAAGTCGACGTGGTACCTCCGGAGCATGGATACATGAAAAACTGGATGAACTCCCGATAAACTGGGAGGCAAGGCCAGCTCATAAGCAACCTCCCCAATTCGCCTCAACACCTCGTATGGACCTATAAACCTCGGGCTCAACTTGCCCTTCTTCCCAAACCTCATAATACCCTTCGTAGACGAGACTTTCAACAGGACCCTTTCTTCCTCCATAAATGATACATCACGTGCCCTCTGATCCGCGTAACTCTTCTATTTGGACTGTGCTGTACGGAGCCTCTCCTGAATCAACTTCACCTTGTCCAAGGCATCCCTCACCAGGTCAGTTCCATATAACTTAGCCTCGCCAAGATCAAACCACCCAATAGGAGAACGACATCGCCGACCATACAAAGCCTCAAATGGTGCCATCTCAGTGCTGGACTAATAACTATTATTGTAAGCAAACTTGACCAAAGGCAAGAACTGGTCCCACTGACCTCCGAAGTCAATCACACATGCCCTGATCATGTCCTCTAATATCTGAACTGTACACTCCGACTGACCATCAGTCTGAGGGTGAAATATTGTGTCGAGGTCTAGCTGGGTGCCCATCTCGCTATGCAATGCTCTCCAAAAGTGTGAGGTGAACTGGAGGACCTCGATCTGATACAATGGACACTGGCACACCATGCAACCAGACTATCTCCCGGATATAGATCTGGGCCAACCTCTCAGAATTATATGTAGTAGCTACTGGAATGAAATGCGCCCATTTGATCAATCTGTCCACAATGACCCAAACCGCGTCCACCTCCCGCAAAGTCCGAGGCAAACCAACCACGAAGTCCATAGCTATACGCTCTCATTTCCACTCAGGAATGGACATCTGCTGAAGTAGTCCTCCTGGACTCTGGTGCTCATACTTCACCTGCTGACAATTAAGACACCTAGTCACATACTCCACAATGTCCTTCTTCATCCGCATGCACCGGAAATGTTACTTCAAGTAACGATACATCTTCGTAGCACCAGGATGAATAAGATATCGAGAACTGTGTGCCTCCTCTAGAATCCTCTCCCTCAGGCTATCAACATTAGGAACACATAACTGGCCCAGAAGTCTCAGAACACCATCCTCGCCAATAGAAGCCTCCTTGGCCCTACCCTGACCACTGTCTCCCGAAGCTCTGCTAAGCACGGATCATAGAACTGTCAGGCCTTAATCTCCCTCAATAACGAAGACTAAGCAACCACATGTGCTAAAACTCGATGAGGCTCTGAAAGGTCTAACCTCACTAGGCGATTGGCCAAGGACTGAATGTCCAAGGTTAGAGGTCTCTCCTCTTCTGAAATATTGCCAAGCTACCCATACTCTCCGCCTTCCTACTCAAAGCATCTGCTACCACATCTGCCTTGCCCGGGTGATAAAGAATGGTGATATAATAGTCTTTCAACAACTCAAGCCATTTGCGCTGCCTCAAATTAAGATCCTTCTATTTGAATAAGTGCTGCAAGCTACGTGGTCTGTATAAACCTCATAGGACACTCCATACAAGTAGTGCCTCCAAATCTTAAGAGCGTGAACAATCGCCGCTAACTCCAAATCGTGCACAGGGTATTCTTCTCATGAACCTTCAGCTGGCGTGAACATAAGCAATAAATCTCCCCTCCTACATCAATACACACCCAAGTCAACGCGTGAAGCGTCGCAATATACTGTGTACATCCCAGAATCGGAAGGCAATACTATAATTGGTGTTGAGGTTAATGTTGTCTTGAGCTTCTGAAAGATCACCTCACACTCGTCAGACCATCGAAACGGGGCATCCTTCTACGTCAATCTAGTTAATGGAGCTGCAATAGAAGAGAAACCCTCCACAAATCAGTGATAATAGCCTACTAGGCCCAAAAAGCTTCTGATCTCTATAGCTGAAGTAGGACGCGACCAACTCTGAATTGCCTTGATCTTCTGAGAATCAACCTTGATACCCTCACCGGATACCACATGCCCGAAAAATGCCACGGAATCCAACCACAACTCACACTTGGAGAACTTAGCATATAGCTTTTGTTCTCGCAAAGTCTGGAGCACAACTCTCAAATGCTGCTCGTGCTCCCCCAGGCTACGTGAGTAAATCAAAATGTCATCAATGAAGACAATGACAAATGAATCAATATCGGCCTGAACACCCTATTCATCAAGTCCATGAATGTTGTTGGGGCATTAGTCAAGCCAAAGGACATCACTAGGAACTCATAATGGCCATATCTCGTACGAAAAGCAGTCTTCGAAACATCTGAAGCCCGAATCCTCAACTGATGATACCCCAATCGCAAATCAATCTTAGAAAACGCATGAGCACCTTGCAACAGGTCAAACAAATCATCGATGCGCAGCAAGGGATACTTGTTCTTAATGGTAACCTTGTTCAACTGGCGGTAATCAATACACATCCGCATAGACCCATCATTCTTCTTCACAAATAAAACTAGAGCACCCCACAACGATACACTCGGTCTGATGAACCCCTTAGCTAACAACTCCTCAAGCTGCTCCTTCAACTCTTTCGGAGCCATACGGTATGGAGGAATAGATATAGGTTGGGTGTCTGGAGCTAAATCAATGCAGAAATCAATATCACGGTCCGGAGGCATGCCCGGAAGATCCGAAGGAAATAAATCAGCAAACGCTCGAACAACTGGCACCGAATCAATCATCGGAGACTCGGTGGTGGTGTCCCGCACATAAGCAAAATAGGCTAGACAACCCTTCTCGACCATATGTCGAGCCTTCAAGAATGAAATAACCCGGCTAGCTATATTAACTGAAGAACCCTTCCACTCCAGCCTAGGCGATTTGGGCATGGCTAAAGTAACCGTCTTGGCATGGCAATCAAGCACGACATGATAAGGAGATAGCCAATACATGCCTAGAATAACCTCAAAATCAACCATGTCGAGCAATAAAAGGTCAGCTCTGGTCTCGAACCCACAGAAGGTGATCACACAAGACTGATACACCTGGTCTACCACCACAGAATCGCCCACAGGAGTGGACACATATATAGGAGATCCCAAGGAATCACAAGAAACATCCAGAAAAGGAGCAAATTGGGCTGAAACATATGAATAAGTGGATCCTAGATCAAACAATATTGAAGCCTCTCTACCACATACTGAGATAATATCTATGATCGCAGCGTCTGAGGCCACTACATCTGATCTGGCCAGAATAGCATAGAATCTAGCTGGAGTACCGGAAGACTGGGCCCCACCAGAGTGAATAGGAGCTGCCTGACCTCCCCCTAGCTGACCTCCACCTCTGGGATGACCCCTGCCGACCTGTCCTCCACCTCTAGGTGGCCGGACTGCTGGTGCGAAACTCATAGGCTGATAACCCTGTTGAACTGTCTTGCCCCAAAACCTGGGCCAAGCCCTCCTGACATGGCCCAGATCCCCGCACTCGTAGTATCTCACAAGTGACATACCCTGCTGTCCCGAAGAAGAAGAATCCTGAATGGTCGGAGAGCGATGTGAACCCTCAGGCATAAAACTGAAATAGGAACTAGAGGATCTCTGGCGACTGGAGTAACCACTAGGAGAACTCTGAATAGCTGGAGGACGGTAGGAGCGCTCTGGCATGGCACTGAACTGAAGCCTAACTGGGACACATCAGGGAGGTGGTGGAGGTGGTGGAGGTGCTGAATATAAAGGCCTGCTGGGCTGACCACTGCTATACTGACCCCTGCCCCTAGCTGGGGCGCCTCTGAAATCTCCAGAGAATATGGCCCTCTTATCCTGCTGACCCTGATCCCTGCTCCTCGATCGATAACCCTCGATCTTGCGAACAATATCTGCTACGAGCTGATAAGGGGTACCCATCTCCACCTCTCGAGCCATGGTGGATCTAATACCTAGATGCAACCCTGCTACAAACCTCCGCACTCTCTCAGCATCGGTGAGTAATATCATAAGTGCATGGCGTGACAACTCTGAAAATCTGGCCTCATAATCTGTCACGGACATCTTCCCCTGCTCTAACCGCTCAAACTGATTCTCTCTCAGATGGTGGAATATATCTGTCTAAGAACATCTGTGTGAACTGCTCCCAAGTGATAGTAGGAGAATATGCCGGCCTACTGAGAATATAAGACTGCCACCACCTGCGAGCTCTTCCCTCTAACTGGAATGTGGTGAAATCCACTCCATGGGACGCTAGGATCCCCATGTTGTGCAGTCTATCCCTGCACCTATCAATGAAGTCATGGGCATCCTCACCTCGCTCGCCCCCGAAGACTGGAGGGCGCAATCGAATCCATTTGTCTAACACCTTCTGTTAGGTGCCATCCGTAGCTGGTCTGGGCTCCGGAGCTGCTAATACAGGCTGGGTACCACCCATGGATAGTGTACTCGGGGTATGAAATGTTGCAGCTGCCGATTTGCCGGTCCTGCGGCCTGGGCGATAGGCGTCTGGGCTCCCTTTCCGCCTCAGAAGTGGCAGGATCTGCTGGAAATAAACCATTCTAGTATATAGTGTCCATAAATCGCATCATACGGCCCATGACTGCCTGGAAACCTGGCGACGTCATAAAGTCTACGGGTGAAGGATATGCTGGAGGCATCTCGTCCTGCTCCTCTATAATAGGGTCCTCTGGTGGTGTAACTGGAATAGCTCTAGGACGCCCTCGTCCCCTACCTCGGGCCGGTGCCCTCCCCCGGCCTCTGCCAGCAAGGGTAGCGGCCCTTCCCGGGTCTGGAACATCAAATGCCTGCGTCCTCACCATCTGTGAGAGAATAGAGGAATGAATTTATTAAATCATCGACTGCACGATACAATAATAACAAAGAGAGGTTTCCTAAAACCCTGTAGCCTCCTGAAGATAAGTACAGACGTCTCCGTACCGATCCACAAGACTCTACTGGGTTTGCCCATGACTCGTGAGACTTACGTGAACCTAGTTCTATGATACCATGTTGTCATGACCCAAAATCCAACACAGGTCATGATGGCGCCCAACACCGGAGTCAGGCAAGCCAACCATTGTTTACTAGTTAGATTATCCTTATTTAACATACCAACCCCATATATTTCCTAAAGTTTTAAGTTTAGACAGTTAAATAAAAGCAGAAACACTAACCAACTTAAGTAAATATAGCCACAATGATCACGATTCAATATATATACAGTCCCAAAAATAAAGAGTCTACTATGTACGTGCCAGGAACTAGTGTCACAAGTCAACAAGCGAATTAGTAAAATATACAAAAGATTATACAAACTGTACTGCTGTCTGAGAGAAGTAGACAGAAATGAACAAAAGATAACTCCATAGCAATGCTGAGAATCGTCAAGGGAGGCAGCTCACCGTGGAGTCAGGTCCAGAATATACGTCAAGCTCCGATCGGGTAACCAGAAGCACCAGCCTCAGAACTTGTACAATTAAGATGTGCAGCATGAGTACATAAATATATATGTACCCAGTGAGTATCCCGTCTAACCTCGAAGAGGTAGTGACGAGAGGTCGACATGACACTCACAAAGGTCCAGCAGTAATAATGCAAAACAGGGTATAACAAACTGCAGTAGACATGTGAGACAGTAAGCAGCAGATACCCATCAAATACAGAAATCCAGGAAACTACTGAAAATAAGCAACAATGTACACTTTCCTATTTTCCCCCAAAAATCTGTCAAGTTTATATCAATGGAAACAGTACCAAATAGCCAAGCGCACATAAGGGTAAGACAACCGGCCGGAGTCATAAGGAAATACCTAGACACTGAATAGACGTAAAGCTTCCCCCGCTCGCGAATCATACCTGCGACTTGGGTGCTGACACATTTATGTACAATTTCCATAAAGCTCACCTCGATCGCAAATCATACCTGGGATTCGAGTGTTGACACACTTATATACAATTACCATAAAGCTTCCCTCGACCGCTCATCATACCTACGATTCGAGTGCTGACACACTTATACCGATTTATCATAAAGATTCCCTCGATCGCGAATCTTACCTGCGATTCGAGTGATGACTCTCATACGTACATATATATATACCGAAATATCAATAACTCAGTAGAGGCTATACCTGTAACAGTGATTACTCCATGGGGAGTTCAAGTGCAACTTTCCACATTTCCATATCAATTCAAAAGCAATAGGCAGCTCAAAGAACACTCAAGATACATATAAGGAACATAGAGACATGCTTGTGAGACCTAAAACTACCCGACATAGCATGATAGTCGCTACGTACGGACTCTCGTCACTTAGTACGCACGTAGACCCCAAAACAACTACACACAACATATATAACACCTAAGGGGACAATTCCCTCTTACAAGGTTAGAAAAGAGACTTACCGCATGTCGAATCTACCCCTCGGGCCAAGGATGCGCCCGAACTCCAAACTCTACACCCGAGGACTCGCAACTAGCCAAATATGGTACAATGATATCAATGGATGCTCAAAGTAGGGTAATTATCCTATGTATTCATTAATTCAGCATTCTTGAAGAATTCCCAAAAATCCAACCCGGGCCCGCACGTTCAATTCCGAAAATTCTCGAAGGATTCACTCACCCGAAGGCTAAGGATCGTTAATATATGATTTCTACTCGAATTTATAGCAATGAATGGGCAATTCACCAATTTCTCAAAAACCCTAAATTACTACCCAATTCTTGATTTTTCAATGATTTAGTAGAGAGTTTAACTAGTAATTCATGTTTGAAACTAGTGTTAGAGTGGAATTTACTTACCTCTTTAGTAGTTAGGTCGTGGAACCTCTTTCCCCAAGCTCACAGACTCTAATGGTGGAGGAAAATGAATGCATGGGGGTGAAATCCCGAGTTTCAAAGATTAATATACTGCCTGACCTATAGGGATTCCGCACCTGCAGCTCGGGGACCGCACCTGCGGTCTCGCGCCTGCGACCTGGGCTCGCACTTGCGGAACTGGACGGGAAGGGCTGGGTTCGCACCTGCGGAGGGTTGGCCGCACTAGCGGTTCCGCTCCTGCAAACTTTTGTCCGCACCTGCGAGGAAGAGGGACCTCACCTGGGGGTCGCACCTGCGATGCTTGGGACCGCAGGAGCGACCCCGCACCTGCGACTGGGCAACCGCACCTGCGGTCACACCAGATCAGGTGCACCAGAAGCTATTTTAGCTAGTTTTTAGCCCCGTTGGGTGCCCAAGAGGCCCCTGGGGCCACCCGAGCCCTCGTCCAAACATACCAACAAGCCCCAAATCATAATACGTACTCGCTCGAGCCTTTGGAACACCCAAAACAACGGTAAAACTCTGAATCATACCTCAAAACCCCAAGAACCAAACTTAGAAACTTTAAGTTTTCTAGACTTCGCTAACAACAGGCTGAACCGGCTTATACTACTCGGAATGACACCAAATTTTGCAGGCAAGTCATAAATGACATAAATGAACTATTCCCGGTTTCGAAAGTTCGTTCGAACCTCGATAACACAAAAACACGTCCAAAACTACAATAGGAACTTAAGGAACTTCTTATTTTAATATTGGGCACCGAAATGCTCCCGGGTCATCAGAAACCCCTTCCGAACATACGCCTAGGTCCAAAATCATCACACAAAGCTATCGAAACTGACGAAACTCGATTCCGAGGTCGTTTACCCAAAATATTGACCGAAGTCAAACTTGACCTTAAAAGTCAACCTTAAGGAACCAATTGTTCCTCTAGCACTATAAACACCTCTGAATCCCGGACCACCAGTTCCCGCAAGTCATAAATCATAAAAAGCCGCTATGGAAAATTTCATTTAGCGGAACGGGGTCCAATAACGCAAAACGACCGGTTGGGTCGTTACATCACCTTTACTTGAAAAGGGTTAAATCACTACTAGTTCAATTTCAGAATATGGTTCAATGTTGAGGTAGATGCGCTTGCACATCTCAGATAAGTTGTTGATATCACTTATTCCGGGAACAATTCTATCACTCATTTATGTTTATATGCTATTAGTCAAATATAAAATAAGATAAATTCAATTAATTTAATTCGGGATTAACAAAATGAATGTACTAATTATTTGTAGAATAGGGTATTGCCCGAGAATAAGAACACATTTTGGCAACTTGGGTGCGAGTCGCCTGATATTATCTCATAAAAGGTTAATTATATCGAAGAACATTTAATATTCACTTATATAAATGCCTACGACTCGAAAAAACAGAGTATGTGAAGAGAGAAATCCACGAAGGAAATTATGAAATTTAATCGGGAGAAATATCTCTAGTTCAAAAACTTATTGGAACAAGATATTATTGGTCATGCAATACAATGCAACGGCTTCGTTAGAAAATGTAAAAAATGTCAATATTATATATATTTTCTACATCAACCGCATATGTACCCTTCTATTCGGTATAATCCCCATGGCCTTTCATGAAGTGGGTCATGTACATAGTTGGGTCGCTTCCCCAAGCTCATGGTTAGGTAGAATTTTATTGGTCTTAATCGATTACTTCACTAAGTGGGTAGAATTAGGTGCATTTGCAAGCATCCGTGAGTAATATGTATAGATTTTAATCGAGAAATATAATTTGTTAATTTGGAATGTCAAGGAAAATAGTAAGCTATAATGGACACTAATTCGTTAGTGTAAAAATTACTAAGTTATTCGAGAAATAAAAAATTAGAAGGATCACATTATCTCCTTACCATCCTAGGTCAATTGCCAAGCATAGTCTTCGAACAAAGTCATAATGGATAGTTTGAAGAAAATGTTAGAAGCGTCTAACGGGTGATAGCTGAAGGAATTGCCCAAAGTGTGGTGGGATTATCATACCACAACAAAGACAAGTGTGAGTGAAACTCTCTTTTCACTCGTTTACTGATCAGACGCATTAATTTCATTAGAAATAGGATAATCCAGCTTAAGATTTTTATGTACTTGGGGACTCTAATAATGAAGCATCGGTAGCAACTTTAGATTTAGCAAAAGGAAGAAGAGAAATAAAATTAGTCTGAATGGCTGCACAAAAGCAACCGATCGAGAAGTAGTGTAATTTGAAGGCAAATCTCTGACACTTTAAAATCAGGGACTATGTACATCAAAAGGTATTTTCCTCAAGCAGGAACTTTATACCGGAAAAGTTGGCCTACGTGAGAAGGTTCTTATAGAGTCAGCGAAATTTCCGGAAAAGGAGCTTATCGACTTGAAACAATAGAAAGAAAGTCGATCTAATCCAAATGGAACATCGCTCACCTGAAACACTATTATTTCTAGCATCTTTATGACGGTTTGGCACCCCTATAGTGCATTTATTTATTTGTGCCTTTTATATGACATGCATATATCTTGCACCCACCACAATGATGAATACACCAACCCTCGATAATAATATAGAACCTCCATAGTTCTCATACAGGATCAATAAATATTGACCAAAAAGCTAAGGCACCATCTTCATCTAAAATATATTTTCCATCTCTTATACTTCCTTTTTTGGAATCAGACCAAGGGAATAGCCGAAGAACAAGACAAGAAGGCCGACTATCAGATTTAGGTGTCCAAATTTGTATAATTGGGGTTATGAAGCCATAAAGATTAAAGACCAATTTGCATCAAGATAATACTAGTGTTAGAGTTCTTATCCCTACAACTAGAACACAGAAGGGACTATACGCACTATATGAAGACCTGAAAACTCAACCAAAAACTCAAATTTTAGTTTGAAGTTAGAGTACTCAGGTGACTAGTTCGAGAACTTGATTACTCCAGGGGATTTTTATTTTTATTTTTTCTATGCACAAAGGATGCACAAAAATCTAACTAGAACAAGTTCATTCCAAACGAATACTTATAATTAGTATCTGGTCTAACAATGACCATTATTTGTAATTTTCTAAAAATTTCAATATAATGTATTTCAGATAATAATCTATTAAGTTGACATTGCACTCAGATTGAATATCCCATGCAAATTTAATAAAAATCTCAAGTATTATTTTTCGTATTCAGACATCTGTCTCTTTATGTTTTAAGAAATCTACACATGTGCATGATTCATATTCCTTTAGACTGGAGGTCTCCAGAGTCCAAAATTGCACTTAAATAAAGAGAGACATCTTTTTCATATCACTAAAACACTTGAAAGATCCCTATGTTATATCAAAAGTCAAGATACTCAAAATTACATCTATACTACATTATTCCATAGATGATGCATCGCAACCAACTAATTTTAAAGTCTGTAAGACTAGACAAAAGTACCTAGATCAGAATCAGAAACTCAAGCAAAGAACCTTAGATATCGAAAAATCATTCAAGTACTAAAAAAAAAAAATTGACATTTGATAAAAACGTATGAAGACCTAAGGAAAACATCTTCATGGATTCAACATCATAAAATAAAACAAAAAAATAGAGAATTCAAACATCCAAAAACTGATCAGTGCGATACTGGTCACTGATCATGAGAAAGGGAGACCGGTTCAATCATCGAGAAGTGGACGAAAGAGAAAAGGCCTAAGAATTTGGAGAAGCTAGTTGAGAATATGAATGAGCAGTTTGGATACAACTAACTTGAGGAGTTAAAGTTATAGGGTGCGACTCAATGCCTTCTTCTTCATCGACCTAGTCCAGTTAGTATTGAGACAATTCATCCTCCAAAAAATATTCTTCGGAGGTGGTAAATGTCATAGTTTATTGGGCTATCTCCACTACTCATTTATTGTTCTTAATTACCTTCTCCAAATCAGAGATCCTGATACGAACAACTTCTAAAGTCTTCAACTTGGTCTTTATAAAAAAGAAATTTTGGGCAAGTTCAGAATGAAGCTTCAAGCGATCACATCTCGAAATTGCATGGTCCTCTTCATTATAAAGCTCACTTTTTTTAGCTTCGGAAGATTCAAGGGTAGTTCTCACAGGTTCAAGATCTCTCTCAAAGAGTTTCTCCCTCCTAACCAACTATTTAAGCTCCTCAGTAAATTGATTATATTCTTGAACCAATTGGCCCGAATATACTTCTTCTAAGTAAGTAAGGCCTTAAGTTTCTAAATTTTATCGGACAATTTAGATTCTTGCTATATGATGGACAACTCTTGTTCTTTTATCTCAGCTCTTACCTTCTCCAATTCATCCGAAAATGATTTAACTTGATAATCCAAGCATCCTTCTCAGCATGTACATTCTCAAACTTGGACTCCCAAGCTTCGTTATCCGCCTGCAATTCAGGGACTATTTTCTCGAAGAATGAGAATCTCTTCATAATTTGAGTCGGAACCAAATGAGCTTACACGATAAAACGAGAAATAGAGGAAAGAGATTCGAAATCAGAACAAAAGTCGTCGGTGAAAAAAAGTACCTAGAAGTACAATCAAACACAACATTAACAATTCAAGTATTGGAGTTCCCATTAATTTTCTCTTCCTCCAAAGGGATAACTAACCATTTCAACCATATAACAATTTTACCCTGATGTTGCAAGGATTCACATGAACCTCAATAGTGACATTATGTTTGCAGACACGAGTTGAGGGCCCGACTTCTAAGATTTAAGAAATCAAAAACTTCGATGATGGTTCAAACTCATAAGGAGCTTCATCCATATTATTATCTCCAACAGCCTGATCCTAATCAACATGACCACCAAAATCAGCTTCTACTAAAGAAGCAATTCTAGCCTCCAAAACTGAAACAAGAAATATATCTCCCTTATGCTGAGTTGGAACTGGGGCTGTGCATAATTTGGTAAATACCGAATTACTGTACCAAAATAAAAAAATTTGGTATTCGGTATTCGATATTTTTGTATTCAGTATGGTATTTGCTTTATGTTTTAAATAAAAATGGTATTAGTTATAGTATTTAGTATTTTAAAATAAAATATCAAAATATCGATACCGTACTGAAATATATATTATATTACACAATACACATTTTATTAGCACATAAGTATAAGAAATCTAAAATTTTACTTTCCTATATTCTCTAAGTTCATCAATTAACTTTAAGCAAGTAACAAGACATTTCTCTATGTTTTCTCTCTTTAGGTTGGTGTATGCTGGTTTTGGACAAAATTTTTGTCAACAAATATTTTTTAGTTGTGTAATTTTGAGTAGTTTAATTAATAATATTACCGTCTATGACTATATGCACTAGTTAGTATTCAAACTGAATAAACGGAAACCGAAAGGAGAAAACCCAAATTATACCGAATTTAATTAGGTATGGTATTGGTATAGCATTTTACAAAACCGAATACCGAAAATACCGAACCAAAATATCTAAATACTGTACCATATCGACCGACGAACACCCCCTAGTTGGACCTACATCTTCCACTTTCTCCTTAATCGAGGATTCCCTCTCATCACAATCCGCGAGAATAGGCTTAAGTAAATCAGATTGGAGATTGATTCAGTGATTGCTCTGGTTATTTTTGGATACTTATTGTGGCTGGATCTAGTTCTCTTTCTATGAGGGCTGACTAGCTCACTTACCAGAGCAGAGTTTGACGAGGTTTTCTTCTTTCGCTTTAAAGCAGACAACGTCAAAATCTTCTCTTTAGCAGTTTCTTCAGTCTCTAGTATATCGATCAAAGCCAAGGAAGGAGACTTTCTTGGCCAAAGACCTTTAATAATGAAGGAGCTAATTTTCTGAAATAATAAATAATTCTATTTATCAATTAGGAAACTACCGTAATTCTTCCATCCAAAGAGGCCAGAGATATATTCCAATATCACTAATCAATAAAGAGGATAAAAAATTTTCGACCCACTCTTTGATATTGAAGACTTCATCAAACTTTGCTAGAGCAGTTGTGATTCAAAAGAGTCAAGAAGGCTGATCAACTAGAAACAGTTGAAATAGTACTGGATAAGAAAAATACACTTATGTTTGGTTTCCACTCTTTCAGCGACAGACGATCTACGATTTGAACCAATTATGTGATGGTATGATAATAAAACTATTATACTACCCTTTATCATGATTATCCATTGTGTCCATAATAGTACGCTTGATACGATTTCTAAAAGTAAGAACTCCACTCCAAAAGTTTTTATGATAATAAAGGTTAGAGAGATGTCGAAAAGAGAAGTCAACCTTAGCTGTGTCAGACAAGAATCGAAGACAAGCTACAACCTCCAAACGCTAGGAAAAACTTGGGCTAAGGAGATACTAAAATTCCAATAGAGCTCCAAAAACATAGGTTCAATCACTAGAATGAACCCAACAGTTTAGAGGTAGGTGTACATAAAAGAAAAACTAAGACGGTGACTGGTGATACGTTCTTATTCTAGGGCAACCAGGATACAAGTGTGTTAGATCAAATGGCATTCATCCCGAACAAGGGAATGATATTTCAACTGAACAACAGAGAAGTTATTTACGTAAAAGTTGTGGTTATCAATTTTCCCTACAGTCTTATTCTACTTGACAAGATCAGCCTATTTTACCTGTTTTGGCAGAGTTCTGAAACTAGCGGTTTAGAAGGCTAGACTTCCTATTTTACCTTCTTCCCTCTGGAAGGACTTGTATGTTTCTTCCCCTTATATGTATTAGAGATGTTACTTCCTCCAAAAGCTCATCAACGATGGTGGTTCGTCTTAGTGAAGCAGGGCTTGGATGAATACATGTTTCAGACATGGGAAGGTCAAGGTTTTAAGATTCCATTACTTAAGAATAAGAAGCTAGGAATGTGATGAAGGGTTTTATGAAAGTTGTAGAAGCTTGGATACACAACAAAGGTGAAGGGTAAAAAATAGAAGAATAGAGTTTTTGTTATAAAACAACAAAAAAAAGAAGAGTATTGTAGAGAAAAGTAGAGAGAGGGAGAATTCTTCTTAATTTTAGGATGAATTATAATGGAATAGAACCCTCTATTTATAAGGAAAAAGTTACTTAGCCACAAAGTAAAAATCCTAAAATCTCTCTAAATATAGACATTCACCTTAAATACAATTTTATTTATAACACTCCTCCTTGAATGTCTATTCAACAGATAATGTACCTCGTTAAAACCTTTACTAAAATAAAACTCAATGAAGGAAAAGGAGTACACATATCTAACAATACGCCTTTTAGTTGCCTCGTTTAAAACCTTACAAGAATAATCCAGTGGACAAAACCTTGTAAGGAAAAAAGAGTACAACATGGATTAACTCCCCCTATTAAGAACATCAATTCAATTATTTGAGTCTTTGCATTCCAATATTATAAACCATATTCAAAATATCGTTATCATTCCAAAAAACGCAACAAAGCCAGATTACCTTACAAAACCGCTATTACAAGAAGTCATGAAGCCATCATTGCTTAGGAAGCCGATGTTAATGTCATAGCCAATAAAGACCGCCACATGTTCGGAGCAATAAATTAAATTTGTGTCTGACATTTCAATCACAGATTATATCACATTCATCTCGGGATAAGAATGATGTTTATGATATATTTTCCGTTAATTAAGGGAATTGATTACAATTGTAATGACTCAGCCGGTCGTTTTGAGAGTTATAGCCCATTCCCCCATGTTACTGCTCATTTTATGCTTAATAGTTGCTATATGACTTGCTGGGGTAGTTGGTTCGATTCTGGGGATGTTTCAGAATGAGTTGAGACACTTAGTCTCAATGTTTGAAGGCTTAAGTAGAAAAGGGTGGCCGGATGTGAATTCTATGTAAATGGCTACGGATTGGAGTTTTGATGGTTGTGATAACTTCGTCGGGTGATTTCGGACTTAGGGGTATGTTCAGATAGTGATTTGGAGGTCCGTAGTTGAATTGGGCTTGAAATAGCGAAAGTTGAAAAATTAGAGGCTTGAGAAGTTTAGAAGTTTGACCGAGACTTGACTTTGTAGTTACCGGGATCGGACTGTGGTTCGTGGATTTAGAGTAGGTATGTCGTGTCATTTATGACTTGTGTGCAAAATTTAGGGTCAATCGGATTTGATTTGATAGGTTTCGGTATCGATTGTAGAAGTTGGAATTCCTTAGTTTTTATTAGGCTTGAATTGGGGTGCGATTTGTGTTTTTGATGTTGTTTGATATGATTTGTGGGTTCGACTAATAGCCTGTTTAGCCAAGCTTCTCCCCACACCAAAAATGCTTTTTTTCTCAAAAAACACTTTTGTTCTCAACTTGAGGTGTTTGACCAAGCTTTTTGGGGGGAAAGTGCTTTTAGGAATAAGCAAAAGCAATTTTAGAGAAGCAGAAAAAGTAGCTTCTCCCCAGAAGCAGAAACAACTTTGACTTTTTTTCTTACCAAAGAATATCCTTAGCATAATATGGTATATAGTAAAATAACCTTGCTTATTTTAAACCAAATACTTACAATTAGAGATTATATTATTGAACTCTCTAATGTATTAATATTTTTTTTATTTTTAGGATAACTTTCTAATATATGGTGACATTTGGGATAAATATTTTTATATTTGTTATATGATTTTTTGATATATTTAGATCATCTTGAAATAATTAAAGTACTTTTAATTTTATTTTCATGTTTTACTTCAATAAAATGAAAAAACTTAATTATTTTCTTTAATAATAAATATTTGAGATTATTTATTTATTCATATAATGTTAACTATAAATAAATCTCATCATGTACTTATTCGTAATTTGATACTTAAAAGCACTTTTTAAAAAGCTTGGCCAAACACAAATTATTTCAAAAGTGCTTTTCAGATTGATTAGCCAAACACAAATTGTTTCTCTCCAAAAGTACTTTTTCGAAAAGCACTTTTGGAAAACGCGTTTCTCAAAATAAGTAGATTTTTCTTGCTTCGCCAAATAGGCTATAAGTTTGTATCGTGTTTTAAGACTTGCTGGTGTATTTGGTTGAGGTCTCGGGGGCCTCAGGTGGAGTTCAGATGGTTATTGGATTGAAAATGGGACCTAGAGCATTGCTGAAGCTCAGAGTCTTCTGGTGTGATTGCACCGGCGAGGGGAATAGATGCAGGTGCGAAGAGGGAATTGAAAAAGCGGCCTGGAAGGATGTGGACTGGGTGCACAGAAGTGGCATTTTGGGCACATCTATGGAATCATAGATGCGATGAGTTTGAGCGTAGAAGTGAGGGGGCAGCGCAGGAGCGTGAAAGAGGTCGCACCTACATTCAGAAGCAGAGCTTGTTCCACAAGGGAGAAGGTCAGGAATCCAGTGATTCACCGCATAAGTGGGAGATTGGCTGCTTCTGCGGCACCGCAGATGCGGGTAAGTTGTCGCAGGTGCGAAAAAGCCTGGACAGAAATATAAATGTTGGGTTCCGAGGGTTTTATCATTTCTTGACTTTGCAAACTCAGATTAGGGAAATTTTTTAGACGGATTTCAAAGGGTTTCTTGAGGTAAGTCAATTGTGATCATTTTTATTAATAATCTTGTTTCCTCGTTGAATTTTCCGCCTAGTTTGTGTGTGTTTTTAGGTGGAATTTGGAAGTTTGAGGCTAGGGATTTGATAAATTTGGTATGGTTAAACTCATGGTTGAATGGGCTTCTGAATTTTGTGACTTTTATTGGATTCCGAGATGTGGGTTGGGGGTCAGTTTTTTGAGTTGACTTTTGACTTTTGATTAAGAACTTAGCATTTTCATATGGAATTGATTCCTTTAGCTTGCGGTGATTGTATGGAATTGTTTATACCTAGATTCGAGGCATTCAGAGGCTGATTTGCGAGGCAAGGGCTTGTTGGAGTAGAGTTCTGCACAGTTTGATGTAACACTCTAAACTTGGTTCTGAGGGCATAAGACCCTGAATTACGTGTTATTTGATTGGTGTTAAGGTGACACATATGCTAGGTGACGAGCGTATAGGTGTGCACCATAGGAATTTTGACTTGGTCGATTCCATGAAGCTTTATAGTTGAATAATCTTGTTGTTACCCGTATTTTCACCATGTGTTAGAATAATTGAACTGTCACTCAGGTTAGAAATCCTGCTTAGGCTATGTGTCGGTACTGTTGGGCCCTTAATTTGCCATTTGTTAGTCAGTCACAACTATTATTTGCATATAGTATCTCAATCTCTGTTGTCCTTTATTGATACATCATATCATCATTGTTTGGGTTGATTATCATGATTCTTGTGAGCTAGATAGACTGGAGAGATTAATGACTGAGCGAAGCTGAGGATCTATTGAGCGATATTCATTGGATCGGGTTGCACGTTGCAGCGGGCTCTATTGATTCATGCCAGGATTTGGCTTATTATGGCGCTTGGGCTGGATCGGCCCCTCCGGAGTCTGCACATCCACAGTGGGCGCATTTGCTAGCAATTTACTTACATTTGGGCTAGATCTGCCCTGATTTTGTTTGCATTTGGGCTGGATATGCCCTTGGTTTATTTGCATTTGGGCTGGATATGCCCTGTTCTATGTTGAGTTAATGCAAAACCTGAAAGCATGTCTAAATTCTTGTACAATTACTTGTAGATGATGAATTGCTGATATATACCACTGTCATATTTTTCTGTAACTTTTCGTACTGTTAATTATGTGTGTGGGCTGTAATAGGATCCGTCACTACTTTCAGTCCAATTGTTAGATTTATTACTTATTGAGTTGGTGGTGTTTCCGGTCATACCGAGTGCTGATTCACATAGTTCAGACATTTGGAGATCATCGAGGTAGCTGCTTCGGCGTCCGCATGCCTTGACTCTCCTTCCCTATCTTTCAGTTTATTTATTCAGTTCTACTTTTCAGACAGTGTACTAGACTATGTCATTATGTTGATGCTCATGTACTCACTAACACCTCGATTTTTTGGAAAGCTCATGTATTGAGTTATGATATTCTATTCCGCTTTATGAGATTCTTAATTATTCAAACTGTTTTAGTAAATTTCAAGTTGAAAGTGTTGGAAATGTCTAAGTAGTTGGCTTGCCTAGTACCATGATAGGCGCCATCAAAACAGGCTGGGTTTTTGGTTGTGACAACAATTTTCTTCCCGCCAAAAATTCTTGTACCTCCCAGGTATTTCTCGAGAATTATCTGAAAAGTAGGAGGACTATTTAATATAATTAGAAAGTAAACTTAACATGTATACCATCTAGTAGAATACGTGACAAGTATTGTTTAGTCAGCTTACATGTAAATCAGTATGTAAATCGAGAAGTCAACAAACTGAAGACAAATAAAAGACTCATCAGAGAAGAAAACTCAAGCCCTCGGAGAGAAGGACAAGTGTCCGGAGAATTAATGAGTGTCCAGAGAGTTCACATCATATTGATAGGTTCCAAAATATCAGAGAACCACTATTTCCTCGACGGTTATAAGATTCAGTATTAAATTAATCTTAAAGGCCAATATTTATTCGTCTTGGGAGATCATTTGAAATCCTCTAAATTTCAATCAACATCATAATCTTATTGTTCTTGACAAACTATTTTTTTTATTTTGGCAATTGATCATTTATTCTGTGTCTAACATGTGGGCAAAATAAAGCTTCCGTCCACCTTTAAATAAAAACTTTCTCTCTCTCTTCATCTCGTCAATTTATCATTCTATTGCATATTTATCTCAATTGCTTAACTATTTTTGGATTGAACCAATTGATTTTGGCCTATTTTTATAAATTTAATTATTTTATTCTAGTATTCAGATTTTAGATTAAACATGCTTACTTAAATATTCTTATGCATATGATCTTTTACCACAACTACTTCTATTGCTTCCACCACAAAACACAACCATCAGACTTCACCACACACCTCCCATACCTTCACTACATGCCACACTGTACAACCACCACATATGGATCACCTCTACCATCAACCACCACCAACAACCATCTATATAACCACTTCTACCTCCACCATCAACCATTATACAATATCACCTTTGGCCATCTCTGACGTCTCACCTCCTATCACCAATCACCACCAGACAACCGATATCTCTTGCTGCCAGAGTGAACTATTTTATCTTAAATAATAATAAAAATAATGGAGCTTTAGAGATATTAGTACCAATGAAAAAAAAAGAGAAAGTAAACTTAGAGATGAGTAATTTTTACCCATTAGCTTTTTCCAATTCATACTGAAATAGAAAGAAATTATTTTCATCAACTTCCTAATTAGATGAAGAAGATAATAACTCCACGAGGCTTTCCTTGAAACCAAATATAAATGAGCTATTGGTCAAAAATCACGTAAATTAAAATGGTAAAGCAAATTATAAGCTATTATCATGAGTAAATGCAATTATCTTATTTATCACGAGTTTTAAGTGTAAATACGTTATTCTCTTTGGGTTCCATAAAATAAAGAGGTATTGCTCTCGTCTACTTGAAATGATTCTTGATACTTTTCAACATATATATATATATATATACATATATATACATATATATATATATATATAAATTATTAGTATGGATCTCTTGAATGTTTTTTATGTTTTTTTTTGGGCTTGCAAGAGACTCGTCCAACTGATGTCACTCACCTTCATTGACTACACCAATGTTGATGTTTAAAAAGTTTTAGAACAAAAAAAAAAGAAACCCCATAAAGGGAGTTGAAGATTTTTAATGTTGAAGAAAACAGAGTAAAATAATAGTAAACCACAAACACAAAAGGGAATAATAAAAAGGATGTCCTTTTGTCCAAAGTACACCTATCATCTCTCACCTCACATGTCCGTGTGGAAGACAGAAAGAAAGGGGAAAAGACTCAAAAAGGGCTTTGGATTTCAAGAAAAGGGGTTAGCAAAAAGTTGCCAAGAAAGTTCTGCTAGCAAAAGCCAATCAAATAGTTAAGTATTATTTGTGGGCAAAATCAAGAAAGCCTGAGAAAGAATGCTAACTTCTTCATTGAGGCTCCCTTTTTTGCCTCTTCCTCACTCCCATCTTGCATTTTCCCCTTTGAATTTCATTAAAGTTGTTCACTTTAACAACCCCAATTTTCCCATTAGTTCTTCTATTTCCTCTTCCAAAAGATTTGCTTCAACAAACGCATCTTCCCATGGACAGCAGACGGTATTACTACTGCTTTTCTCTCTGTGTTTATAGTTAAATGCATATATTGGGTTTTTCTTTTTGTAATTAAGCTGAGATTGACTTTTGTGATAATTGGAAAATTGGGTTCTTGATAATTTGGTGTTTGATGGGAGAAAAACTCAAAGCTTTATTATTGGTCATATGTAATATGTTGTTCTGACTTGTCAAAAGAAAATCATATGCTGTTCCCTAGTACTTTTTTTTGTGTGGATAATATTGGAGCTTGGAACTGAGCCGTAGTTGTTGTTGTAGTCATATGTTGTTCTCCCTTTACTTGAAGTTTGTGGATATAGTGTTAGCTTATTCTTGCTGCTATATGCTAACTGTGTCAATACTTTCTATTTGTTGTAGTAATTAAAACTTGCTTGTATCAGAAAGTCAAATGTTTGTGGATTTGAAACAAGCAATTATATGCTGTTTATCATGGTTGGTTGGTTATTGTATTTGCTTAGGTTTGCGGCTTTTGGTAGCTAAGAAAGAAGATTCTCATTTCATCTAAATTTGTTGTCTTCTTTTTAGTTTCTACATCAAAACTGAGCTTAGTCATTCCTGTTGTATTGGCCTTTTGTTAAAGCGGAAAATAAGGTTGTTAGAGAAAGGCAACTTGATGATTAGAATGAAAGGATAAGCTTTAGTCTCAAATTGTGCTGCTGTTTTAGGCTGCATAAATATTCAGTAACAGCGCCAATCACACAAACTAGAAGGATCTCATGATTATGCATTTTCATGCATCAGTTGGTTTTCACTTATGATTTACTGCCAGGGGCCTCTGTTTTCTATGTGCTGGTATAGTGGCCAGATGGAGATGCTGAAAGCAACGATAATTTGAGGAATGAAGATGAATATGTAATTCAGATGTTTGGTTCTGATGACGAACTCAGCTCTCAGATTCCAACTCAAGCTCAGTCTGTTGTTGAAGGATCAGGATCAGTTTTGGTAACAGAGTATAAGCCAGTTCCAGATGTGGACTATCTGCAGGTTTGATGTGGTCTTTTACTTGGACGTTGTGTTATACGTACCTGTATCGAATTGGAAATGTGATGAGATTTAAGAGTCTACTGTTTAAATAGTAATGATCTTTTGGATGTTTATTACCTGAAAAAAGCTATCTTCCCTTTGGCATTTAACATTTCTAGTTGAGTAAATGAATATGACAGATCAGATCAAAGTGCAAATATTTTCTTCTACTAAGTCACGAGTTACTTGTAATAGTGGTTGGGTTATTATCTCTTTGATATGATGGATCAATATTTTAGATTGAACTTAAGATGAACAATTATTACTATTTCAATTTCGTTTTATTTTCTTATAATAAATCTTAAAATAATTTAACTTGACATGTTTAAGACGTAAGTTTCAAAAGTGCCTTTTCCAGAAAAAGTGCTTCTTTTTTTTTCAAAGTTGGGTGTTTGGCCAATTCAAGTGTTATTTTTAGCCAACAAAATCTTCTACTTTGATGTTTCTTAATTTGTCTGTGAATGTACTTATCAAAAATGGTGTATGAATGTAAATAAGAGATATATTGCTCCTTTCATGTTTTCAGGAGTTGTTAGCAATTCAACAACAAGGTCCAAGAAATATTGGCTTTTTTGGGACACGAAATATGGGATTTATGCATCAAGAACTTATTGAGATTTTAAGCTATGCCTTGGTCATTACGGTATGGTTCTCTTGTTTTAGTTGAAGGAGATAGTGATGAACGATTTTAAGCTTTTCAATGTTTTTTTCTTCTTTTTCTCAGAAAAATCACATCTTTACTTCTGGAGCAGCAGGCACCAATGCTGCTGTCATTAGAGGTGCTCTTCGTGCTGAGAAACCCGAGCTGCTAACTGTGATATTGCCGCAAAGCTTGAAAAAGCAACCTCCGGAAAGTCAGGAGCTATTGTCTAAAGTAAATGCATTTACTTTATTTGTGGTTGCATCTATTCATACAAATTCCGCTTCATTACGACAGAAATATCACTGAGCTATCTTACCATTATCAAAGGAAAAAAAAATGTCACTGATGATATCACACAAAACAATTTGCAAAAACGATATATTTTCTATCTTGATTCTGTCATTGGAATTTTCCTCTCTTTTTAATAACCACAGTCATTGCACTGCTTCTCGTGGATATAGTTATCTTTAAAAAAAGTCTTCCTCTTTTTTTGGTGGTTTTTTGGTTAAATTGTTAGATGTAGAGGAGATGTAACATCTCTTATCAATAATATTAACTTCTCACTTATCCCAAAAAATAAGTTTTTCTCCTTTTGTTTAATCCTTTCTTAAATTGAAGGAAACATTACTTAGAGCTGCTACCTCTGGTCTTTTCTATGACTGCATTTGCTTTTTAATAATCAAACTGTTATGTACTGAAACATTTAGAGTCAATATCTCCTGGAATATTTTGTCTCAGATACTAAATTACTGAACTGTTGACCTGAAAGCCGATGAGCATATTACTGTCATCTTATCAAAGTATGCAATTGTTTTAATTTAGGTGCAAGCAGGAGCTGTAAAAATTAGTTGGAACAGATCTGGGGCTCCACACACCATTAGGTCTTCTAATTTTTGAAATGTACTTATATGCCTTTATTGTTGAGAAAAAACAAACGAGGAGTTGCAAGAGCTAATTTCTGATGTATTTGGTTAGTGGAGCTAATTTCATAAATTCACCATACAATCACTGTACCTCAATCTCAAACTAGTTGAGGTCAGTTGTATGCATAATTAGTTATGATTCGACCCTTTTTAGGCCCATTTCATTCCTAAATGATTTGACTTAAAAGAAAAATTAGGGGTTCTCTAACACCTAAAACTGTTTCTTTAACTAACACCTTTATTCCTACACAAGTAATCAAGTTTCTTTGGCAAACACCAGAAGTAGTGTAAGTGTAACAACAACAAATTAAGCCTTGTCCCGACTAGTTGGTATTGTATAAATGATTCGTTTGCTCCACTATATTCTGTTCTTAGCTAACTAGTAACTCCACATTGTTTTTTGGGGGGTTAAAGTTCTATGAGACAACTACTCTCAACCTTATTTTAAAAAAGGTCTATGAGACAACTGCTCTCAATATGATTATAGGTTTAATATATAACTCATCGTCTCATCGTCTTTTATCACCTTCAATCAGGCATAGTTTCACACCTATGAGGCGGTGCATGTGGAGATTTACGTAAGACAAGGCCAAACTGCCTCAGGCATCATTCTTGCATTTTGTCTTCTATGTGTTTAGCACCCTTTGTTTGATGTAATCATTTCTGATTTTGTCTGATCTTTTATGACGACGTCCATCTTACCATAGGCATTGTACAATATTTATCGCATGTATATATTGGGCGTTAAAGGCCCAACATTCGGTCACATTTGCTTTGCTAATCTTACAACCGTTTTGTAGAGTTTACTTTTTATTATGTTGAGGGGTTCCCCTTCCTATAGTACTTACGAAGATCTCGTCTATGTTTGCCATCATCTTCTAATTCTATATTGTACATCTTCATCTATCATGCTATTTTCTTGGAAGTCTGAGCTTAGATATCTGAATCGTCTACAGTTTTACATCATATTCCTATTTAATTTCACTTGCCCTTCATCATTTGTCCTAAGAACCTTTCTCCTTAGAGTTCTTCTCCATCGCTCCAACTTTTGGTTAAGTTCCTCACTAGTTTCTCCTATAAACTCAATATCATCTAAAAATAGCATTTCACCATGGAATCTTTTCTGATAACCGAGAAATCCCTGAGGGCCAGTGTCACACGGTTTGAAACTCGATAAATAATGAGTCTGTTCCTCTAAGGGCCAAGGGCCAAGGGCCAATGAACCCGGGACATGCGTTTAACCCACATGTCACCTGTTGCGCTCTTACCTCACCATAACTGCATAAACAAGTATATATTTGAGGCAAATCCTTAGTGTACACCTGGGAAGCTCCTAAGCGTCTTCTTATATCGTTCTCACACTTGTGACTATTCTTTTGTAAATATGTTTTATGAAATTTTCTATTTGATGTCAACTCATTTCTTCTTAAGCATGCCACTAACAAACTATTTCTTGATGCTTTATTCTTTGAGTAAATGAATATCTTGTGAAGATACATTTTTTTTCTACAAGTTTTCATCTATCTTTGTTGCAAAATCTAGTATGTTGTGAACCAAGCAATATCAAACTATTTATCTATCACCCTTGTAGTTGCCTCTATTTCTATTTTTTCCTCCATACTTTTTTTCGTGGGACTCATAAGTGTATACTACGATAGTTTGCAAACCTTTGAACATCACTCCCTCCATTCCGTTTCATGTGGCTCTCTTTCCTTTTTTAGTCTGTTCCGGAAAGAAGGATACATTTTATATCCATAAACAATTTAACTTGTACTTCCAATTTTATCCTCAATGACATGTTTTTTTAGCCACAAAAATGACATGGCATGTTTAAGATCACAAGTTTCAAGAGTCTTTCTTACTTCTTAGAACTTCATACCCGGTCAAATAAGTTCACATAAAATGTGACTGAGGGAGTATATATTACTACCAAGGTACTCTTCTCTCCAATTATTTGGCAACTTCATTTTATTTACAACTTCAACTTGAAATATTATTTGCAAATCAAGGTTTGTTTTACAATTTGGTCCATTATCTCTACTTCAACTTGAAATAGAGAATTTAGCATTCGAAAAGTTGATTTAAGGAGTATTTCAAGTGTAATAATGGTTTCACTCGCAAAACTTCAACTTGAAAAAATATATTCATGTCCAAAGACAACTTCGACTTCATATACTCTTTATTTTCAACTCCAAAGACCTAATATACATTGAAATGTTTGGTTGCCATACCACTCCAGCCACTTCAAGAGCTTCCAAGCCTCTACAGGGGTACCATCCTGCATGCTTTTCTGCTCCAAGATTTTCATGGCATCCTTTACAGTAGAACTGATTTCTATGATTGTAGCTAAGATTTCTATCTGTCGTGGATGTATATGCTATCCTCGTAATTTGTGTTGAGTAATTGATCTATCTCTTGTCATTATAAGTTGAATGCATGCTTTTCATTATTTAGTTGCACCTTTTCCAATATAGAGCTAAGTAGCTAACACGTCTTGGAAGTATACCACATCCTGATTTAAGCTCAAAATACAGTTGAATTAATTTCTCTAGGTTCTGACCCAACAACTTCAGTATCTTTATAACCCTAACTTAAGGTTTTATCACCATTGGGGAAGTGGCTGTGGAGATTCGGGGTAGAAGAGCATGCTCTATGGAGGGAGGTCATAGTAGAAAAGTACGATTCCACGGGAGGGGGTTGGAGGACCAAGGCAATCACAACACCTTTGGGTGTGGCATGTGGAGGAGCATCAGGAAGAATTGGAAGCCTTCAATGGCAACATCATTTACAGGGTGGGAGAGGAAGGAGAATCAGCTTTTGGAATAATAGGTGGTGTGGAGAGGATACTCTAAGGGTCTCTTTCCCCCCGCGTCTTTAGAGATTCAAATCAGAAGGAATTGATCTTCCAACAGATTTGCAAGGAGCATGAAGGGGGTAGTATGGGGCCTTTCATTTAGAAGGAACATGCAAGATTGAGAGATTGCGGAGCTCCAAGATTTATTGGCACTGTCATATGGGCAAGACAGACCCCAACCATCTTGTGATTCTTGGAGATGGGGTTTGTGTGGCGATGGTTTGTTCACCTTAAAGTCCTTTTACCAGAGTATGTTGGTGAGAGAGGAGGCCACTTTTCCATACTCCTCGATCTGGATTCTTAAGGCGCCCACGAAGATGTCTTTTTTGCATGGCTAGCGGCGAGGGGAGTGATCTTGACTGCTGAAAATTTGCGAAAGAGAGGAATTACACTTGTTAGCTGGTGCTACATGTGTAAAAGCTCAGGGGAAGAAGTTGATCATCTTTTGTTGCATTGCCCTGTGTCCTCGGGTTTGTGGAGGGCAATCCTGAATCTTTTTGGTGTTCAATGGGTGATGTCAAGCACTGTAAAAGAAATGTTATATAACTGGGTCGGTTTCCGGAGAAGAAGATAGCAAAGGCGTCGAAGTTCACCCCGTTAGCTCTCATGTGGATAGTTTGGGAGGAGAGAAATAGGAGAGCTTTTGAGGTGATTGAGTCTCCTTTTTCACATCTTAAGAATAGTTTTTTATCTTTGATCGCTTTTTGGTGCACTCATATAGCCCCTACTAGTATAGAAGATTGGGCATCTTTTGTAGAGAATCATGTTCTGATGTAAATTCTCTGCTTTTTGGAATACTTCTTGTATATGGTAGTTCTCTCCTTTTGATTAATCAATTTACTTTGTCAAAAAAAGAATTATCACCAAATAGCTTCATAATGGTTGAATGCTGAAAATTAAATTTGCTTCTTCTGTTGCTCCTTTAACCCAGAAGTTTTTGACAAGAGAAGGGGTAAGTCGTCATTTCAACAGTCTGAATGCTAGAATTCAGAAATTATTAGGCAAAGGGCAGCCCAATGCACTAAGCTCCTGCTATGCGCGGGGTCCGGAGAAGGGCCGGACCACAAGGGTCTATTATACGCAGCCTTACTCTACATTTCTGCAAGAGACTGTTTCCACGGCTTGAACCCCTGAACCCCTGACCTCCTGGTCAGAAATTATTAGTCTTATCTAAATTTTAGGTTTTCAGTAAAGAGGGAACATGTATGCTTAAGACGGTTTGCAGATATAACTGTTGATGAGTCCAAGTTTCAAGAGAGTAAGGACGCAAGCTTCTTCTGCTTTAAACATTTGAGAATTACTCTATAGTGATTTCTGATTGAATGCACGGTTGAATTTTGTTTCCATCAGTCGTTTATATAACACAGTAAGAAGAGTTCAATCTTCAGATTGATGGAATAGAGTAGGGTAGTTAGCTGTGCATCCAACAATATCATAATGTTGACTTGCTTGGATTTGCAGGTGAAACATGTGATAGAGAAACCTCACAATGACCATCTCTCACTGCTAGAAGCTAGCAGGTATGCAAAAGAGCATCCTTTTTTTGGGAGTGATTTGGGTAAATAATCTCCATTTTCAAGTTGAACTAGTTCGCTTATATGATTTAGCAGGGACATGAGCATCTGATTTCCTCTACACTTATCTGTTGTAGAGTCTTTCTCCCATGTTATTTGTATCCTTTTCTTGGCAGAAACTGTTTTCTATGACTTTGTGCTGAACTGTATAAAAGTGACGTGCTAAACAATATAATCCTCATACGTCATAACATAGTTATATTATACCTTTTCTCCCTCATATTTCCCTCAAAGTGGCAACTGGTTTTGCAAGGAGCTTTTTATCACCATACCATCAATTGCATACTTCCCCTTTATAGTCTTGTAGAAATTGTTACAGGTTGTATATGTGGCTTTTTGAATTGGTTTGAGGTACTTTACTTACCGCTATGGATTGGGTTAAATCTGAATTGGTTCTCCTGATGTAGGTTGTGTAACATGGACATCATTTCCCAGGTGCAACAAGTTATTTGCTTTGCCTTTCATGATAGCAGATTGCTTATGGAAACATGTCAAGAAGCCAAGAATCTTAGGAAGATTGTCACTCTTTTTTACTTGGACTAACGGATAACAACAACCTCTGTTCATAGATTCTTTGCTATTGAATATTTTCTCTGTTGATTAGGAGGGAATATACATACACATGCATGGAAATTACTGCAATGCAGAAATGTTCCAAATCATGCCATATTCATTTAATAGAGTAGATGTCTCATCGACTACAACATGATTTATAGATGTATTTATTTTTCGCAAATGAGGTGCAATGCATCCTTGTATTTCCACATATATCTTGCTCTAGTTAGTTGAAGAAATATACGTTTGTGTTGCAATGGAAAGGAAAGTTCATCTATGGGGAATATCAAATAAGGTCAATCTACCAAGTATAGACTTTTTTAGTATTGCCTTGGCGGGAAAGCTTATGGCAAGGTAATTTCTTCTCGTCTACCTAAGCCTTGGTGAGTTATTTTGTACCTATGTTGGTGGGAGGTTGCAAGTACAATTAGAATAGTCGAGGTACGCACAAGCTGATCTGACACCAATGTTGTTCAAGAAAAGAAATGTCAAGGTAGATTGCGATATTGAAAGTTAAAGGATATACATTGTTGACCCCCATCACCTAAAACTTTGAGTAAACCACGTTTATCCTCCGCTAAAGTTTGTTTACTTGAGTTGCATTCTCTTGTGTCTTGATTGTATCTGTATCTGTAGCAACCTAAAAATTTTGTCATGTCTATTTGCTTAATGGAGATTCTCAAGCCATCAGATCATGGTGCTTAAGAGCCTGTTTGGTTAAATAAACCTAGCTCTAAGACAGATGGAGATGGTGCCACCATCTTTTATGTTCATTTTGTGACTTGATTTCTACACTGATTTTTATGGAAATTTCATATTCTTCCATCTTTTCAAACTGTACATTTTCCCTATTTCTAACAGTATGTTGCCAGAAAATGGCCTTTTACAACATTCTCTGGAATCAGTAACTCTTTTTTTCTTTAATTACATATAAGGCCATTCTTTCTTGAGACCACCAGCAACCAACGGTGATAATTAAGTCTATAAAATGTTTCTCACTCTTTAAGTGATGCTCAAATAGAAAGTAAAACATTTGCCAGAGAATTTACTAACACTTAATAATACTCTACTTGTACAAGTTTAGGATATGGCTCTTACTTGAAAATTGGTTTCCATTGAAAATCTATTTATAGCATGATAATGACATCATCATTCCTAATATGTCAAGCAAAAGTCACATATTTTGCTTGGAACGCATTGTGTGCAGCAAGGCAAATAGCATGATATCACTCTTTTGATGCACAAAAACGGCAAATATATCCAAATTTATTACTCTTCAGCGTTCACGCTCTCATCCAAAATTTACCATTTTCCCTTTGTTCATTGAGTGAAGGAAATAAGCAAAATCTTTCTTATCCTATATCAATCCAAGGAATTAGGTTAAGCGCCGCTTCGATCATCAAAACTAGACTGGCTTCGATTGTACTAAGATAAATCAGCATCAAGCTGAAGCAGAATCAATTGCATTGTATCGAGATTAACAGAAGGGAAAAACGCGCAGATGTGACGATCAGTAATACTGGTAACTGGTAACTGATAACTGACTTGGAATGTGTCTACATGACAGAAAACACACTGTACAAATATAATATCTCGAATGTGATGTCAGAAATAGAAATAAGACGACGTTCTGTACAGTCACAAGAGAGAATATAAGAACCTGCGAAAAATAACGAAAGAACTGTATAAGTTACATAAATTAGAAATCCTTTTCAACATCAAGAGGACTTCAATAGCGCGTGAAACTTGAACCAAGATGCGACGAGATCAAGAAGGTAATGGTTCCTCCATAACTGTGCAAAATTGGACAGACAAAAAAGATTATCAGAAGACATCGTTTATGCAGATAAAGCATGCTTGTATAGATTCAAGTAAGAGAAATGGAGAAACCTTTCTTTCGCACAGTAACTCCTGCTGAAGTATCTTCACCATCCTCAGTAACAGCATCTGCAATGACTGGAGCTTTTGTAGGTACATCAGGAAGATCCAGTTTCTCTTCAACATTTTCAGCAGATGGTGCTGCAGAAGGAACTTCTGGCAGATCTTGCACGGTTAACTACAAAAAAGTTTAGGCATCAAGAGAATGTCAATAATTCAGGTAAAAAAGGAACGACGTTGATGTTCTAGCTGGAAACTGGAGAGTGGAAATAGATAATGATCAACTGATAGGTATTGGAAGAAAACTAACGAAAAAAAGGAAAAAGAAAATATTTTACAACTAAAATAGCTTCTTTCCTGACATTTTTAAAATATAATACAAGTTCAGTATAAGAAAGTATTTAACAATTCTGCAGAGCTAGCAACTTCTACGTGTACGTTCTCTTTAACATTTCTCACTAGACTTATTCTTTACTGGACATCTTTTCGGTGGTAAAATCAATCCACAACCTATGATGATTAACACCGAACGTGCAGAAGATAGGCTTTGCTAGCAGCTTCTGACGCTTGACTCTTGAAACAAGAATAACAGAATCTGCCAATGTCACTGAAGTTTGTAAACGAAATACGAAAAAAATTGCGCCAAACTAATTGTTTGTGGGATGAAATAAGAGAACAAATTGACAGCTAATTTAAGATAATCTTATCATTCTGAGGGAAATGAAACACTGCACAAATAATCAGTTGCAAACACATTCTCATGCAGCGAATTCTTTCCATTTCTCAATTCAAGTACCGTTTGTTACCACCAAATGCATCAGACAGGTGATGACAAGAGATCACACAAGTAATGTCAATGATAGTATCAGTATATCAGCGGTGAGGAAAATAAAAGTTTTTCAAGGTGTTGAAACCTTTCACGACCTCAGGGGGGATCTTCAATACAGTTGTTAATAATTCCATCTTTTGCCCTCCAAATGAAGGAGAAAGCATCAAGAGAACAGTTTCCAGCAGGCTTACAGCGGTCTCATAAGAGTTTCAACTATGTGGCTTGAGAACTAGCTTTTGAATTTTTTCAAATTGAAGAAGATAGTAAGCGCAGAGACACCTACTTCAGAACAATACGTTACTTCAGAAAAATACATTCGAACGTTGTGTCATTTACTGATTGTAGACACAAGTAACTAGCTACATTGCACACCGTCAGGCTGGATATTGGAATCAATCATTTAAGTGTGGTATCTCTTCACTGAATGAGAGGGAGATATAGAGCGGTGCATGCCTCTCCTGGAGGCACACCTAAAAGTAAAGGTGAGTGCCTCGCGTGAAGAAGCAAATACCTCAGTAATGCTCATATTGATGCATTTTTGTTACATCTCGACACTAGCTCTGAGACATGACTCGGCTTTCCTTTTCCAGAAGTTGGTTGGATCATAGTGGCCTGCATTAGAAACCAAGAAAGTGGAGAGCTGTGGGGTTTCAAGGGCATGTACAGACCGGTGGGCAAGGGGTCTAAGAAAGGTTATTGGGAGGACATGTCTTCTTCTCTGATGGAGTGGTATATTCCTTGGGTTTTAAGAGAGGACTTCAATACTATAAGGTTCCCCAAGGAAAGAATGATGTGTAGGAAAATGACTAGTGCAATGGAGGATCTTTCGGAATTTATCTATATATAATTATCTTCTTGTTGATCTTCCATATAAAGGGACAAGATTCACATGAGCCAAGGTGGAGGACTCAAAATTTGACAGATTCTTGGAGTTCTTAGCACAGGAGGAGTTGTCACCGAATGTGCTCAGATTCCATTCCCAGCTCAAACCACTCACCTATCATGCTAGACGGAAGTAAATGTAGATGCATGATAGCCCGTTTTAAATTCGAGGACCTGCGACTGAAGGCAGTGAATTTCAAAGGCAAAGTAACAAGATAGTAGAATAGCTACGAGGTCATGGACAAACAATCATTTCAGCTTGCTAAGAAGATGAAGATGCTAAAAGGGGTCATCAGTGTGTGGAATAGAGATGTTTTCGGGTAGGCAGAGGTGAATATAAATGTATTACAAATGAGCTAGTGAGGTGGAGAGAGTGAAAGAGGGAGGGAGTTGGGGGAGGGGGAATGAGAGAGGAAGGACTTGAAAAGACAGCAAGCTATGCCAGCAAAGCCGAAGAGGAGAAACAAGCTTGAAACAAATTGAGAGTGTTGTTGGAAAAGGGAACTCTAATACAACATTCTTCAATAAGGCAGCAGTAGCGAATAGGACGTGAAAATTTTCAGAGTTTGTGGGAGTGAACATGTGGTTTTTGAGAGGAGTAGGTTAAAGATGCAAAAGTGAGATTTTATGTATTATCCACAGAGGCGGCTGGTTGGAGGACTAAGTTAGGAAGGCTCGAGTTCCACCCAATAGAGGAGGATAAGAGGGAGTGGTTGAAGAGAGCGGAAAACAAGAGGATAGGTGGAATGCTTACAATCACACAAACTGGAACCTGGACTTCATAATGTAGAAGATGAGTTTTAGGATAGGTGAAGTGATCAGGTAGCGGATTCATGGTTTGGTTTTCATCTAAACAGAAACCAAAACAACTATATGGGTTTGTTAAAAATACTAACCAAACCAAACCAACTATATGAGTTTGTTAAATATACAAACCAAATCAAACCAAATAGAGTCGATAAGACACAAGGCGCGTATATGTTGCCCATTAGCGCTAATGTGGGAAAGAAATAAGAGAGCTTTTAATGGGATAGAGAATGACTTCATGCATTTGAGGAGTAGTCTCTTGTTTCTAGTTTCCTTTTGTGTACCATGAGATTTCAATTTGAATAGAAGACAGTTCTATGGAGAATCATACATTTTTTGTAGGTTCTCTACTTTTGCTGTACTACTTGTATATGGGAGTTGTTCCCAGTATTAATAAATTTATTTACCTATATAAGGAAATTGGCTGGAAAAAAATAAAAAAAAGCTTTAGCACAAAATTCTTGCACTAAAAGCAAACTGACCTGAGATTCCATATTCTCAAATTCTGCTAAAACTTCATCTTCATCTTCTGCAGATAGCTTCTCTCCAAGAATTGCATTGATTTCCTGCAAAAAGGGAATAGCAGTCAAGTAGCCAAACCAAAGGAAGTTAAAAAGGAAAATTCTATACAGTAAGCTGATATCTTTCGAGATAGCACTCGTTATTCACTACGAGAAAATAAGCAGCAGCAGGAACATACAAAATAGAACATTTCTGTCTATCAAACTGAGTATTGTAAATTCAGAAGAAAAAAAAAAGCATGAAGATATAGGCGGAGAAAGAAACAAAAACGGAAGTGTAGGAGTGAAAAAGCCCACCCGCATATAATCACCCCCTAATCTTCATATGTTGCACCCAGTAAAATCACAAACTAGAAGACCCAAGGTGCATGAGTGATGAGCTTTCACCTATCAAAATTACTAATTTTGCATGGTAACAGTTTAAAATTAGTTAGCAAAAAAGAAGTTATGAACATGGTTAGGAAGTAAGTGCAAGTGACTAATTGAGAACTGTGCAGGGAGAAAAATCTTATTATTAATATTAATTGTAATACAATGAACCCTATTTAGTTCTCTCATGGAACACCAGATTCGATGCAATAGGAAGGGTAACTTGATTATCACACACAAGTTCCATTTGGTTGATCTCACCAAATTTCAACTCCTTGAGCAGCTGTTTGATCCAAACTAACTTACATGTTTTTATTGTCATTACTCGATATTCTGCTTCTGCACTAGACCGAGCAACGACATTCTGTTTCTTGCTCTTCCAAGACACCATGTTACCTCCTACTAAAACACAATATCCAGACGTAGAACGTCTATCAGAAGGTGATCCTGCCCAATCAGCATCTGAGTATCCAACGATCTGCTCATGGCCTCAATCCTCAAACAATAGTCCTTTGCCTGGAGTTGATTTTATATACCGAAGAATGTGGACAACTGCATCCCAATGACTATAACAGAGAGAATCCATAAACTGACTTACAATACTCACATGAAAGGAAATGTCAGGTCTACTCACTGTGAAGTAATTTAATTTACCAACCAGCCGCCTATATCTTGCAGGATCGCTAAGCGGCTCCCCCTGCGCTGGTAGAAGTTTAGAATTCGGATCCATAGGAGTGTCAACAGGTCTACAGCCTGTCATTCCTGTCTCCACAAGAATGTCTAAGGCATACTTCCGTTGTGAGATCACAATACCTGAGCTAGACTAAGCAACCTCAATACCCAGAAAATATTTTAATTTGCCCATATCCTTAGTCTGAAAGTGTTGAAAGAGATGTTGCTTCAACTTAGTAATACCATCCTGATCATTGCTCGTGATAAAATATCATCAACATAAACCACAGGATAAATACTGAGATTTGAAGCAGAATGGCGATAAAATACAGAGTGATCAGCTTCATTACGAGTCATGCCGAACTCCTGAATAACTGTGCTGAACTTACCAAACCAAGCTCGAGGAGACTGTTTTAGACCATAGAGGGACCGGCGCAACCGACACACAAGACCACTAGACTCCCCCTGAGCAACAAAACCAGGTGGTTGCTCTATATAAACCTCTTCCTCAAGGTCACCATGAAGAAAAGCATTCTTATTGTCCAACTGATAGAGAGGCCAATGGCGAACATCAGCCCTGGATAGAGAAAGGCGGACTGATGCTATTTTAGCCACGGGAGAGAAAGTATCACTGTAATCGAGCCTAAATATTTGAGTATACCCTTTGGCAACAAGACGAGCCTCAAGTCGATCAACCTGGCCATCTGGACTAACTTTGACTGCATACACCCAGCGAGAACCAACAGTCGATTTACCCGAAGGAAGAGGAACAAGCTCCCAAGTACCACTCGTATGTAAAGCAGACATCTCGTCAATCATAGCTTGTTGCCATCCTGGATGAGAAAGTGCTTCACATGTAGACTTGGAAACAGAGGACAAAGATGATACAAATGCACAATGGGGTGATGACAGACGATGGTAACTTAAACCGACATAATGAGGATTAGGATTAAATGTAGACTGTATACTTTTCCGCAGTGCAATCGGTTGACTAAGAGTAGAAAAGTCCGCAGTATTAGCAGGGTTAGGTGCAGGACATGAATCAGATGGGTCTGATGCTGGACGTGGACGACGATGATACGTCAGGAGTGGTGGAGCTGTAGAAGGTTGCACTGGACTAGGTGGTGGGGCTGCAGAAGGTTGCACTGGACTAGGTGGTGGAGCTGCAGAAGGTTGAACTTGATCTATAGGTGGTAGAACTAGAGCTATAGGTGGTGGAGCTGCAACTGGAGCCGTAGATGGTGGAGCTGGAGTTGTAGAGGAAGATGAATGGGAGATAGTGACTAAATCTCCGAAAGATGGAACTGATAGAACCTCCAAAATATCTAAGTGATTACCTGGAGTCCTGGACCTATGAAGTATGATTGGGTTTCAAAGAAGGTAACATCAGCGGATATAAGGTACCGTTGGAGGTCAGGAGAATAGCATTGATACCCCTTTTGCGTTCTCGAGTAACCCAAAAATACGCACTTAAGAGCACGAGGAGCTGACTTAATCTTTTCCGGGAGTAAGGTTATGAACAAAACACGTGCTCCCAAAGACACTGGGTGGAAGAGAGAACAAAGATAAGTGGGGAAACAGGACAGAGAATGAAACTTGATTCTGGATAGTTGAAGATGACATACGATTAATAAGATAGCAAGATGTAAGAACCGCACCCCCAAAAAACGCAACGGAACATGAGACTGTATGAGTAAGGTACGAGCAGTTTCAATAAGACTATTCTTTCTTTCAGCTACCCCATTTTGTTGAGATGTGTACGGACAAGCTGTTTGATGAATAATTCCATGAGAGTTCATCAACTGCTGAAATGGGAAAGACAAATACTCTAGGGCGTTATCACTATGAAATATGCGGATAGAAACCCCAAATTGATTTTGAATTTCAGCATGGAAGGTCTGGAAAATAGAAAACAACTCAGACCGATTTTTCATCAAAAATATCCAAGTGCACCTGGAATAGTCATCAATGAAACTAACAAAGTAGCGGAATCCCAAGGTAGAACTGACCCGACTAGGACCCCAAATATCTGAATGGACTAAAGTAAAAGGTGACTCTGCTCGATTATCAAGATGCCGAAGAAAATGGGAGCGGGTATGCTTACCTAGCTGACATACTCACAATCTAGAGTGGACAAGTGAGGTAAACCAGATACCATTTTTTGAAGTTTTGACAAACTAGGATGTCCCAACCGTTTATGTCATAAATCCGGTGAATCAATAACAAGACAAGTTGTTGAAGAAAGACAAGATGTGAATCCATGTGATTTTGAAAGGATAAGCTAATAAAGTCCATCTGATTCACTCCCGGTACCAATAATACGCCCTGTACTGCGTTCCTGTATAAAAACAAGGTCATCAAAAAATAAACAGAGCATTTAAGTGATTTGGCTAAGCGACTTACGACTATGAGATTAAAAGGACTACCGGGAACATAAAGAACTGAATCTAAAGGTAAGAAGGAAGTGGACTTGCTTGACATATTCCAGTTGCCCTAGTTTGAGACTCGTTGGCCATTGTGACTATTGAAAGAGATTGAAAAGATGAAATAGTAGTAAAAAGAGATTTGTTACCAGAAATATGATCAGATGCACTTGAATCAATGACCCAAGACTCAGAGGTAGAAGATTGAGAGACACAAGTCACGCTACTATCTGTTTGAACAACGGAAGCTATCCCTGAAAATGTGCTTTATACTGAAGGAACTCAATATAATCTGGTAAAGAAACCATCTTGGATCCAATGGATTGTGAGTTAAGAACTTATGATACGAATACCATTATAATGTTAACACCGGAAAAAGCAGAATTTTTTTTTTGGAATTACTGTTCACGTCGGAAAAATATAAAAGTGGTCGGAATTTGATTTGAACTAGATGGGTAGACTCGGAATTGTGAAGAGAGCAGGCTATCCTAAAGAAGTTTCGCAAAAAAATGGACGGAAAGTGGCCCACACGCCGGCGTGTGGGTCGGAACCCTTGCCGGAAAAGCTTCTCTTGCAGGTGCGTGGAGGCGCGTGGCAGCTTTTCTGCCGGAGAAATTTTAAGGGGTTGGTCAGCGGAGGATGATCTACCTCGTGGTGGTGTTGGTTTTTGCACAACACTGACAGAAAGTGACTTTCACGTAGACAGGCCTTAGGACACCGGAAAATTGCACGATAACTAAGTTCTTTCTTCCGCGTTAGTGCTGGAATGACGCACAACGATGTTTTCTCACAAATGTTCTGATACTATGTGAGAATGCACGATTATTAATGTTAATTGTAATACAATGAACCCTATTTATAAGTACACATAATATATATAACCTACTTATATTACATAAGGAACTCAGACTAATTACATATATATTCACAAAGCTATTCTGACAAGAACAACTCCCTGGGACCTCACCAGAAACAATGAGAACACGCAATAAAAAAAAGAAGAATTTTCTTTTTGAAGCTCTAGAAAACCTCAAAATAAAAAGGTCTACTCCTTAATCAAGTCCCCAATGAAGAAAAAAAGGGTATCCTAGTGCATTGTAGATTCTTATTTGAGACGTATTATTTGATGATGCCATGTGAATGGCTAGAAACATGTGAAATGCATGGCTAACCTAGTGATGAAAGTATTTAAGGGGAATGGAGCAGGCTACAATGAGACAAAAGATCCCTTTATTTTTGTTTTCATGACGCTAGTGCCAGGGCAATCTTGTGTGCACCTAGACTATTCCACCGGGTATCTGCTATCTCCTACCAGCATAAGTATCGAGTTACTCTACCCACCAAGGCTTAGGCAAATGGGAAGAAATCACCTAGTGGTTTTTTGCCTCCACTTGATTTGGACCTGGGACCTCATGGTTCTACGCCCACTCAATCGATCATTAGATCACATCCTTGGGCGTAAAGAGACAAAGATATTCTTTAAAAAGAGATTCGATTCTGAACTCTTATGTCCATGTCAACAAACAATTCGAAATACCTCTACTTTTTTAGAATAGGTCCATAGGTATGAGCATGTGATGACAACAATACTGATCGGAAAAGCAAATATGGTGGAAACAGGAAGATAAGAGAGAGGAGCAGGATTTACATCAATTAAAGGAATCTTCCTCACGTATATTGCTTAGAAGGAGAAAATTATCTGATTCATATGCACTACGACCCTTTGCTTATTCAACGTTGAAAAAAAATCTGCTAAGATCATTAAAAGTCTGTATTTTTATATAGCCCAAACATATCTCTAAGTATCCCCATAATTAGCACCATTGAAGACGAAAGAAACCACAGAGCAATATAGTTGATTGGCTATTATCTATGACCAGTGTTCTAAATAGCGAGCGCTACGTCGTTAATAGCGTGTGGCGACGCGAGGCGAGGCAGCTGCGCTTTTTTGGTCTGTTGTGTTGCGAATAGAAAAGGCGAGCGCCTTTACCTGTGTAGCGAGAGGCGCTGCGAGGCAGCGCTATTTGAAAAAAAACGGAAGAAAAGGCAGCGATTTCGATTAAAACACAAAATTAGGGCTTGAGTTTCACTTATTCTCCTTCAGCGACGAGCAACGACCATTTCTCAGCAGAAAAATTAGGGCTTCATCTTCTTCTTCTTCTTCTTCTTCTTCTTCTTCCATCATAAGCCATCAGCACACTAACTCAGTTGTGTTACTTTCTTTTCTTTTCTTCTTCTCCTTTCTTCTTCTATTTTCTTCTTCTATTTCAGATGTCTTTTTCTTTTTTTCTTCGCTTTGGTCGGCTTCACCATAGTTGTCTTCTTCTTTCTTCTTTCTTTCTTCATTTTTCTTCTTCTCGTCTTTTTATTGTTTGCTCTGTTTTTCTTCTTCTTTCTTTGCTTTGTTTTTCGACCAGAGCTCTTTCTTTCTTTGCTCTGTTTTTCGATCAGACCTCTTTTTTTTTCGGTTTCTGTTTTTCGAGCAGAGGCAGTAGCCCCTTTTTTGTTTCCTCTGGGTTTTTTTTCAATTATAGACTTATAGTCTTATAGAGTAGAATTAATTGCATATTGACTTGATAATTTTTTTCTATAAAATAGCATTGAAATGGCATCATCCGATAGTAATAAACGAAATGATATAGCTTGGAATTATGCTATACAAGGCTCATCAAGATCCGCAATTAAATGTGTGTTTTGTGAAAAAACATATCATAGTGGAATAACTCGTCACAAGCAACATTTGATAGGTGGATTTAAAAATGTAGTACAATATCCTCTTTGTCCTCCCGAGGTTAGGGAGGAAGTAAAAGCGTTTGTTGATAAGAAAAATGTGACAAGAACTAAAATGAATTATGAAGCATCGGTAAATCTAATTGATGAAGATGATGAAATGGGACCCTCCCCCCCCACCCCCAAAACTCATAAGATATCTTCAAATAGTTCTAGTGGGTCATCCCTGACACATACGGTGACAAAAGGTCCTCTCAATCTTTATTTCTCGGCAAAACAACAAGAAAAGGGAAGAGGTGATTCTGGTTCAGGTTTAGAAGCCAAAAAGATTTTCAGGGATCGCGTTGTAAGTGCCTTTGCAGCATGGATGAACGATGCAGGGCTTCCTTTCATCTGTGTTAACTACAAAACTTTTGATAAATTCATTGAGGTTGTATGACAATATGGCCCAGGAATGAAGCCTCCTAACTATTATGAAGTTAGAGTAACTAGTCTTAAAAAAGAGGTGAAGAAGATAGACCAAATTATTGAGGAGTGTGAGAATGTACGGGAAAAAAATCTATTATCAACAATGATACAATAAGCCCTATATATAATACATATTTTACTCCTACTACATATAGGACTAGGACATATTCTACTCCTACTACATATGGTACTAGGACATACTCTACTCCTACTACATATGGGACTAGGACTATTTACACATAACTATCTAACACTCTCTCTCAAGTCGGTGCATACAAAATCATATGTACCGAGCTTGTTACATATGTAACTAATACGAGGACCGGTGAGGTACTTGGTGAAAATATCTGCAAGATGATCATTCAACATACAAGGCCACTAGACTCCCCATGAGCAACAAAACCAGGTGGTTGCTAATAAATAGAAGTTGGCTGAAAGGTTGCCAGAAAAATCTTAAAATAGTGAGACTAAGCCAAATTCCAAACTACAAAATAGGTTTTGAAACACCACCAGAAAACAAAAACTTTTTCTGGAAATTACTGTTCACGTCGTGAAATCACTATTCACGCCGGTAAAAGTGCATTGTTCACGCCGAAAAAAATAAAAGTTGTCCGGAAGAAGTTTTATCAAAAAGTGGCCAGAATGACTCACACGCGAAAAAGTTAATGTAGCTCGCCCGAACCCTAGTTCTGGCGGCGCGTGAGGGACTTCCTGCCGGAGTGATTGACTGGGGTTTTGTCCCCTGACTTTTCCGAACAAGATGGTAGTGTTGGTTTTCGCACAACAGTTACCGATGAGGAGATAACGCAAATCAATCTTGAGTCATCAACCGAAAAGACGCATGGTGACTGTCTTTTCTGTTCCGAAGGGATTGGAATTTCTGGGGTTTGGTCGCACAAGGGCTTTAGATCTGATGGTGGTACTAGTATATGCACAATACCACTGTAGCAGTGATAACCTTGGGAACAAGACGAGGTTGCCTGAAAATTGCACGGCGATGAGATCTTTCTTCCCATATGTCGCTGGAATGACGCACAACGATAATTTTCTCACTGAAGCTGTAATACCATGTGAGAATGCACGGGAGAAAATATTATTTATTAAAATGATACAATAAGCCCTATATATAATACATATTTTACTCCTACTACATATAGGACTAGAACATATTCTACTCCTACTACATATGGGACTAAGACTATTTACACATAACTATCCAACGAGGAGCATAAAGTGGAACGGAACAAGTTTGGATGTTCCATTATGATGGATAAATGGACAGCACGGAATGGAAAAATGATCATAAATGTGTTGTTGAACTCTCCAAGGGGGAGTGTTTTTCTTGAATCTTATGATGCTAACAACTCTTCTACGGATGGAAGCAAAATGTACAACTTGTTTAGAAAGACTATTGATAAAATTGGAAAGGAAAATGTTGTACAAGTTGTTACAGATAATGCTAGTGAGAATGTTAGTGCGGGTAAGATGATGGAAGCTATGTATCCACACATTTATTGGACTCCATGTGTTGTCCACTGTATCAACTTGATGTTTGGTGACATATTCAAGGAAAACCCGTATGCTTCAGGTAACTTTAATATAGTTATCTTTAAAGCTTTAACTTTATTTATACTTATGTCCTACTAAGTATTAACTATAAAATTGTTTACTTTTACAGTTTTCACCAAGGCGATCAAGGTATATTCTTACATCAGTCAGAGGCCGTTGTTGTTGAAGTTGATGAGGAAATTCACAAATGAAAGAAATTTGGTGAGACCGGCCAAGACTAGATTTGCAATGGTTTTCTCAACTTTGTACAATTTTTTCTTGCAAAAGAAAAACTTGAGAAAGCTAGTTCTTTCAAATGAATGGAAAGATAATAGATATGCAATGAAAGTTGCGGGAAAGAAACTGTCAACGTTCTTATTTCTCCATCATTCTGGAATGACGTCGTTCGGGCTCTTAAAGTTGGTGGTCCTTTGATTAGGGTGCTTTTTATGGTGGATGGGGAGAGAAAACCACCAATGGGCTATCTTTATGAAGCTATGGATATAGCGAAAGAGACTATTGCAGCATCATTTGAGGGAGATGTTAGGAAATATGAGAAAGTTTTTGAGATTATTGATAGCAGGTGGTCGAATCAACTCCAACGATCTTTGCATGCAACAAGCCATCTTCTGAACCCGGGATTATTTTACAAGAACACTAGAGATGAAACTTTGGATTCACAAGTGTGGATTGGATACCATGAATGTCTTGAGAAGTTGGTCCCCAATTCAGCGACGTTAGATCAAATAGAGGAGGAGTTTGGTAGGTACTCACAAGCAGAGGACCTATTTGGTTTACAGGCGGCCATTAGAGCCAGAGACATAAGGTCGCCAGGTAACTAACTTTAATATAGATATCCTTACAACTTTAATTTAATTTATTTGATTTATACTTATTAACTTTAAAATAGTTTTCTATAGTTGAATGATGGATGCAATTTGGTCATCAAACTCCAAACTTGCAAAAGTTTGCCATCAAAGTACTAAGCGTAACTTGCAGGGCATCTGGATGAGAGATAAATTGGAGCGTATTTGAGCATGTAAGAAGCAGATTTATTATATTAATATATTCTATATTGAAGTATTATTAGTATCTATTAATTAATCTAAACAACTTATGCGCAGATTCACTCCAAGAAAAGGAATAGGCTTGAGCTATCACGTCTCAATGATCTAGTGTATATTAAATACAATAGAACATTGAGGCGACGTTATGAAGCTCGCGATACCATTGATCCAATTTTGTTGGATAACATTGACGAGGCAAATGAATGGTTAACTGGAGCCCCCCAAAATCATGAAGATGAACAAGTGTATGTAGGAGATGATCTTGATTGGGGTACTGTTTCTATGGCGGCTGGAGTTGAGGAGAATATCTATGATCTTAGAGGGAGTTCTTCAAGTTCAAATTACAAGGGAAAGGGAGTAGCAAGTTCAAGACGGTCCCTAATTGATGAAGACTTCGAGGATGAAGAAGATGATAGCCAATATTTTCTAATACACATGAAGTAGAATTTGAAAATCTTGAAGAAGAATAGATGTTGCTTGTTTTAGACTAGTTATGACTATCTATTGAGTCTTTAATTTTTGAATTGATATATTTATTAATATATTATAGTTATTGAGTTTTTAGTTATATGTATATAATATTTTATATTTTTGTATAAATTGTCGCTTCACATCAAAAAGGCGAGTGCTTCGTTGTGCGCCTCTCGCCTCAGTGAAGCGGGCCCTCGTCACTATTTGTCGCCGCACGCTATCCAAAACACTGTCTATGACAAGTAATCATTAAAAGGTTATATGGAAGTAAGATTATTGTCTCAAAATACCATTCTATCATTTCAAATGAGCAATTCAAAAGTATGAAAAGAAATGCAGATTTGACATCAGACGGACAATTACTTGACATTTGAACTATCAGAATGAAGTGTATTAAACTGATGGATGTATAAACATTTAGGGAAGTAGACCCTGAATTTTTCAAGCGGGTAATTTTCTATTTTTAGACAAGAAAAGAACCATATTGTGAAAGAGCATACATCTTGATAAGCTTTTGCCTCTGCTGTATCATCCATTAACTTCTGAACATCCTCCAAGTTGATCTCACTTTGTATTGCTTTAATTGCATTATTTCCGGTTTTCAAACTCTCAAACACAGCCTTCTGCTTGCTTGCTAGTTCTATATCTGCCAACTAAGCAAATTTGTATCCCAAGTCAGAAAGCAAATGATTTTTTTTTTTGAAACTGGCAGAAAGCAAATGAATATGCTTAATAGAAAGAATACCAACGTATGGTGACAAGTATGGGACTATATTTAGAAAGAATTGCTTACTTGCTGCTCAACATTTATGAGCCAGACATCAACTTGCTTTAATAATTCTTCCTGCACTTTTTTCTTTTTTAATGCTAAAAGGGCTCTATCTTTCTTCTTTTCACGTAGCAAGTCCCTCGCAGCTTGTTTCTCAGCTTCAATGACAGCATCCAACTGAAAGCAATAACAGAAAGTTGCGACTGGCATGAGACCGACATGTGAATTCAGTAATTTCTTTTTTCTTAGTTTAAGATTCTGAACAATTGCACTTTACTAAGAAAAAATGTGACTCCAAGAACTTCTTCTACCTCATAAAAAATCCGACATAAAAGCCTTTACATGGTGCCTAATTTATGGGGAGAAAACACTAGCTGTTACAGATTTTTTGAAGCGCAAAACAATGAATAACTACATTCTACAGGTGTAAAAAGGGGGAAAAAAGAGCCCAGTTTAGTTTGTTCTAGCCTTATGTCTTTTCAAGGATCTGTGGTGGAGGTTGTCTTGTACCTCGGGGAAACTGCAGAGTCAGACACAGCAGGTTGAGCAACCTTTTTATATCACTAAATATAAAATTCATGAACTTGAATAAAAAGAGTGATGAACTCTAATTTCTTAATAAAGGAGAAGAACGAGAATTCAAACCAAGTCCAAAGGACCTCTCTAATCTCTGGAAAACAAAAGAAGGCGAAGGGATCAAGGTGAGAGAAGCATGCTTCCTGATGTAAGTAGTAACACTGATATCGAATTGCGCCGCACTGATATAACCAAAAAGATACTACTTGCAAGATAATATGTGTGTGTGATGTCATCAAGGATGAAGCAATAAAGTGTCATTTACTTTGGCCTTAGCAAGCTACAGTTGTGCTGCTGTCAGACGGTACAGTGTAGCAGCTTGCCTGACGGTACAGTGCAGCAGCTTTTACAGCCGTAGAGTTGATTGCACGATCCCTCTATTGTTCCCTTATCTGATTTTATTGAGAATTTAACCGGACATCTGACTAGTTACTCTAAACGCAAGAGAATTAATTCTATCAGGTTCCTTATCTTGTTCTCTCATGAAAGTCTGTCAAATCATCAAAACAAAAGATGCATAACTTATCAACTAAGAACCTAACTCCCTGGATATCCTCCAAAAGGATGAACCCAACAACTACGCCTCAGTCTCAAACAAGTTCGCTCTCACTGACCATGATTCTACCAGCAAATGAGTTGATAAAATTAGGCAGTCTAAATTAAGTACATTATTTAATACTAGCACAACAAAAGTAAAAGCGCATTTAAACACAAAACAGAACAACAACAGAAAAGAGAAAAACAAGAAAGCCAGAACCTTTCTCAATGAATCCATAAACAATTGTAATATACAATAAAAGGGTATACACCTGTTGCTGATATTGTGCAAGTTTACGCCTTTGGGTCTTCAAAGCCAGAATTGCTTTATCTACTTCTGTGATCTTGGGTTTCTTGACAAATATATTTCCCATTTTTCAAATTTAACACCCACAAAAAAGGAAAATCTCAAAGGGGCAGCAAAAAGAATGAATTTTTTCTATTTTCAAACTGATGATTCTGCTATAGTTATGAGGTTTTGCATATTTAAAGCAAAACCCCTTGGTCAAAATGTAAGACTCTCCTTTGAAAATCCGTAATTGATCTCCTTCGGAGATGGGAGAGGCCTGTTTGAGATTAAGGGGGCCAATTTTGACAATATGAAGAAATTACTAAAAGGGGAATAGAAAAGAAAAGTTGGACTTTGGAATATAATTTTACAAAGATTCCTAGCAAGGCAACAAGGAAGAAATTATTCATTGAGAAATAAGATTATTAAGTTAATATTTTCGATTATCATAACGTCAAACAAATAATTTATATTTAGAAGTTTTAAATATCACATTTTATCTATACTCGTACAAATATTCAAAAGTAAGGTTTTGTTACGAAACTATTATATTGTGGATGTCATTAATTACTCCGCTATAGATAATTCATTTAGTACTTTGTTGAAGTTTATCTACAAGCAGCTGATGTAATCAGATTGCAAGCAACTCAATGAAATGATTTGCAACAACTTCTTATTAAACAGGCAGGTTGCGAGCAGCTCATGCAGACCGCTTACAAGCAGCTCAAAAAAAGCCTCGCAGCTGCTTCCTTCTATAAATAGAGGAGTTTTCAGTTCATTATGTACATCAATTTGAAGTTGAATAATATATCAATCTCCCTCGTACTTGTCTTCGATTTCTTTATTTTACAGTATTTATTTTATAACACGTTATCAGCACGAGACTTTGCCATCTCGAGCAAATACTATGAAAGTATTAGAGGTACGAACTTTCTTCTTCTAAATAATGTCAAATCTTTCTAAACTTGAATTTGTAGCCATGGACATATCGGGCAAAAGCTACATGTCTTGGGTGCTTGATGTTGAAATTCATCTTAATGCGATGGATATAGCAGACACCACCAAGGACAAAAATCAAGCATCAAATCAAGATCGTGCCAAAGCAATGATATTCCTACGCCATCACCTTAATGAAGGCTTGAAAATGGAACATCTCACTGTTAAAAATCCAGTTATACTGTGGAATAATATGAAAGATAGATATGACCAACTGAAGATGGTCGTTCTTCTACAGGCACGTTATGACTGAACTCATCTAAGGCTACAAGATTTTAAATCTATCAGTGAGTATAATTCTGCTATGTTCATAATTATTTCTCAATTAAAAATATGTGGTGATAATATTACTGCTCATGATATATTGGAGAAAACTTTCACCACTTTTCATGCTTCGGATATGCTCCTGCAGCAGCAATATCGAGAGATGGATTCAAAAATTATTCTGAACTTATCTCACAACTTCTTGTAGCCGAGAAACATAATGGGCTATTAATGAAAAACTATGAAAATCGGCTTACTGGTTCTTATCAATTCCCTGAAGTGAATGAGACGAACTTCCACCAAGCTAAGCGTGGAAGAGGTCGTGGCCCCAATCGTGGTCATGGTCGTGGTCGGGGAAGAAACTTTAATCATGGTAATAATAATAATACACCAAAGAACCATCCTCACCACCAGCAGTGGAAAAGGAAGGAACAAATCATGAAGCGGTACAAGCAACAAATGCAGAAAATGCATGCTATAAATGTGGAGGAAAAGGCATTGGTCACGTACCTGTCATACGCCAAAGCACCTGGTTGAGCTTTATCAAGCCTCCCTAAAGAAGACAGAGAAAAATGTTGAAGCAAATTTTATTTCTGAAGATAATTTAGACTTCATGCATTTGGATATAGCTGATTACTTTGCACTCCCAGAAGGAGAAACAAGTCATGTGATCGGTGATGAATCTGTAGAAATGTAAATATTTGAATTTTGTTGTTTGTAATAGATAACTTGGTTATGTAATTTTTGTACATAAATAAAAGTTATGTTTTGATAATGATGTTTTGCTTATGTCATTTTGAAGAATATGGATAATCTTCAAATTATGTTTGGATCAAAGACCAATCATGAAGATATTTGTGTCAGTGGTAGCGGAACAACTCATTCCATATTCAAAGATCAGAAATACTTTTCTTATTTGCATAGAGAAAAAGCAAATGTTTCTACAATTTCTGGTAATATAAGTTTGATTGAAGGCTCCAGAAGAGCTACTATATTTCTATCTAAGGGAACAAAACTTATTATAAATAATGCATTATTCTCCTCCAAGTCCCAAAGAAACTTCTTGAGTTTTATAGATATCCGTCAAAATGGGTACCATGTTGAGACAATAAATGAAATGAATGTGTAATATCTTTGTATTACAAAGAATATTTCTGGCCAGAAATTCATTGTAGAAAAGTTACCAACTTTATCTTTTGGATTATACTATTCAAAGATCAGTACAGTTGAAGCACACTCTATCGTAAACCAAAAGTTTACTAATTCAAATACTTTTGTGCTTTGCGTGACCGCTTGGGCCATCCTGGATCAATAATGATGAGACGAATTATTGAAAATTCAAGTGGGCAACCATTAAAGAACCTGAAGATTCTTATAAATGATGAATTTTCTTGTGATGTTTGTTATCAAGGCAAAATGATCAGTAGACCATCACGAATGAAGATTGGCATAGAATCCCCTGCCTTTTTAAAGCGTATACATAGGGATATATGTGGACCTATTCACCTACCAAGTGGGTTGTTTAGATATTTTATGGTCCTAATAGATGCATCTTTAAGATGGTCTCATGTGTGCCTACTATCGTCACGCAACCTAGCGTTTGCAAAGCTATTAGCCCAAATAATTCGATTAAGGGCACAATTCCCAGATTATCCTATAAAGGCTATTCACCTTGATAATGCTGGAGAATTCTCATCTCAAGATTTTGATGATTATTGATTGGTTCCAACCCTACACCACTATATAGTAGCGAGGAGTGGTCGATGCAGTTTTACCCGATGAGGTCGGGATCGATTTCCACATGGAGTTAATTTGGTTTGGAATTGGGTATCTAGCTAAGCTAGATGTGGGTGTTGTTTCCAATTCCACTTCTAAATATTGTTGTGATTGATTCTATTCTAATTTTATACTTTGAATGCTAAGAGTAATCTAAATACAATATTTTTGTGAAAGTTTTCAAGGATTAAAAGGCACTAGGGAAGTGACTTCCACCTAGGTGAGTATCTAATGGGTATCAAGAATTTAGGACAAGCTTGTTAAGATTGGGGTCGTGATATATCATCACAAAAAAGTTCTCACTCTATACCTCTCGGTAGTTTGAGTGACTTTGCCCGATTTGGCTTTCTCAAGCCCAAATGGGTGCTAATGCAATGCAAGTGAAATTGGATCAAGTCGGGTATTACTATCTCTAGGTTTAACCCTTTAATTGGGGATATCAATCTCTTGAATTCACCCCAATTCCTTGTTAGCCTAATTTTCCTAGACGTAGTCCCTCTTTCTCAAGAAGAACATAAGTCACAAAGACATATCAGTGTTTGTAACCACTAATTCTACAATTAAAGTATGAATTAGGCTAAATATCACTAACCTATAAACAATTAAGCCCTAAAATTCAAAACCCATTAAATACCCACACTAGAGTTGCGTCACAACAGCTATGGAGTCTAGCTACTCATGATAATAGCAAAAATCAAAGGTAGAGATGAAATATAAGCCATAATATTCAAATACAAGATGAAAATCTAATGATTAAAGATAAATCTACTCTAAAATTATTCAAAAAGTTAAAGTTCAGCCGTTCACGTTCTCCTTCAAACAAAACTTAATCTTAAAATGTCAAAAAGGTCTATTTATACACAGCTGAAAGTTTCGAACAAAAATGCCCATGCGGAGAATTCGCGGAAGCGTAAATCTGACCGCGTCCGTGCTTGAGCTTTTGCGGCCGCGAAATGATGAGCGTGGTCCATGTTTCTTCAATACTGGGCTTAGATTGGGCTAAGATTCGCGGACCACGTAATTTCACCCGCGTCTGCGTGTGCTTCCATTGCAGCCGTGTTATTTGGACGCGGACCGCATTTTTATGCTAAGCATGACTTTCAGGGTCTCTGAACCTCAATATGCACTCTCAGCGAAAATACCATCGCGGTCGCGCCAGATATTCCGCGGCCGCGCTTTTTCATCGCGGTCAACGGTCAATCTTATGCCCTAAAACAGCCCCTCTGAACCTCACTTTCGCGGACCGCGTATTTGTGGTCGCCTCAGCGGTGGTCCTTATGCGACCGCGTATTTCTACCGCTCTCAGCGCTCAGTTCCCAGCTTTGATTTGTGTAAGTTTGACTCCTTCATGAGTTTATTTTGGCTTCTTTGCCTCATTTTGTCCAAACCCTACAAGCAATCACATTAAGTTAGTTTTCGTGAATACCTTTACGTATTTTTTACCCAAAACCTATGCAAAAGAGAGAAAATAATAGGCTAAAATCCCTAGTTATCAACTCCCCCAAACTAAAGCTTTTGCTTTTCCTCAAGCAAACAAGGTAATTCCCACCTTCACAAGAAAAAGAAAAGAAAATTTTAGCTATCCTAAGGTGACTACATCAAGCATCAATTGGGACTAACAATTACCCTCAACACAAATGCATTATCAACAACATAAAGTTACGACCTTTTGAGTTCTATAGTTCTAGCGTGACACAAGAGCATCAAGAGTTGACTCAATTATCAAGGAGGTTCGCTCTCCCGCACAGATCATTGTGGATCCCGGACTCCTCCTCCTCTACTCTCCTTTAGCAAATCTCACCTAATTTAGAATGTAACACTCAAGTCGAAAATTGTGAAGAAGTACACTTATCACTCTCAAAAGAATGTCACAAGTATGGCTCTAAGCACCATAAGCTTTCCCCTCATGTAAATCACCACTAATATAAGCTCACTAGACTTGAAATCCTATAGGGCTTTAGCGGGATGTAATGAAGGCTTTTTGGATCAAGATAGGACATAACGAACTATGATGAGTTCATCTTTCCCTAAGCACTCCATTTCCTCATTTCGGCTCATATCTTTTTGACTATTTGAGTCATATTCTTCTTCCTTAGGGGAACTAGAGAGACACATTGTCACTCTTTCTTACTCATGATGATCATTTTCTCCTTTTCTCATCATTCCATTCCTTTCAACATTGTTCTTTTTGAATCCTTTCAAACTTTTCTTTCTTTTTGACATCTTTCTTTTTATCTTTTCATCCTTTTTCTTGCCTCTCCTTCTCATCAATTCTTTTTGTTCTTTGAACCTTTTATCACTTGAAGTTCCTCGTCTCTCCCCCAAACTTATGATTTTTGCCTATTGTTCAACATGAATGCTAAGGAAAGATTGGGTGCCAAGAGATGGTCATTGTTAAACGGATAAAGGCTTGTAATGTGGTTATTGAATGAAAAAGGCTTAGGCACAAAGGGGTTGACTAGGGATATCATATTGGTAGGCTATGGAAGTTTTCGAAGTTCAAAATGGGACCAAGGAGAGCTTATAATCACTTCTCAAGTCGAGATACACTTAGAATTTCGCCTAGACAAACATTCAGGGCAAGTTCTAGACTTATTAGCACGGGACTTAGACTTGCAATTCAATACCTCACCTCTCAAGCTACTGAATTGTTAAAGAGAATAGAGCCGAGGTCCCACAACAACCTTAGCTAAGATTGAAGATCACAGATGGCTCACAGAAATCATTTGATGATAGTTTTAGTCAACTCAAGAGTCTAAAGGTCACAACTTGAGCTAATCCCGTCAACCAACTTGTATCTAACCATGAGGTTGAATGTAAACGTGTTAGTGCCAAGTGACGCCTACCTGAGACACTTATATTCATTACTACTATATATCAAAACAAAAATAAAAACAAACTCAATCCCTAAAGAAGGTTGTCACGCCATCCACCGTTGGGAAGAGCCACCCGGTTCACACAACATCCACCTTTGAAAACAACCGTGTCATTAAGAAAACCAAAGGCTTATTGATCACGCAAAAGTATAAAAAGAAGCTACAAATTCAAAAAGAAGCTACTAAAGGAAATAAGAAGCTAAGCTATTAAGGAAAATTACATAAGAAGTCATAAAGTAAACTACGGAAAGTAAAATGAATATATACAATAAGGGAGTGAAACTAATATACACAAAATGGGGATGAATATATACATCGAATGGTAAAGTTATATACATACCAAAAGTGAAAAATAACAAAAAATAGTATCAGAATTATTACAAGCCAATCATCAAAGTCATCAAATCAATCAAATAAGACCCCTCCCCCTGAATAGAGTTAGGGGAGGGATAAAGAGTAAAGAAAACTCCCTATGAGGTCTTTGTCAGCATGGGATCATGTGTACTTCTCGGGTCCTCTGGACGTGTATACTCATCACCACCCTCGGGATCCTCCAACTGAATCTCTAAGTCAACGGTCTGGGGTACCACAAATATTCTCATCGACTCTCTGTCAGCCTCCTGCTCTGATGGCTGTGTTGTCTGTGCTGCATGGACAGTCTCCTCCATAAGGAGATCTAGAGGAATATCATCGGCGGAAGTAAGCTTCTCCACCTCCTTCTTCAAATGCTCTCGACTCTTCTTTACCTTCTTGACCTGTTTACCCGGATTCTTGATCACCTTCTCATGAGTACCTAAAGCCTCCAGAATTTTCTTCTTGTTGTCAAGGATCTGCTTCAATGAATCCTCTACTGACGGAGGAATCTGAAGCTGTGTTGGAGAAACTTGTGTTGCGACTGCACTGGATAGGGAAGATAGCTTTGATGTAGCTACCTGCATCTAGTTGTTGATGCTGGACAAGGTTTGGTTGACCCGCAGTGCAGTCTGAGGGTAAGCTGAGGAAAAAGGCACAGAGAGTGGGACAAATACTGATGGCCCTGAGGATGGAGGTGGCATAGCAGCAGACGAACCTTCGGGTGTGGAAGGCGCGGACCTAGAGGCCACTACCCTTGGCTCTTCAGACTGGCCAGTAGAGGTAGTGGCTTTGACTTTGGACTTGGGGTTGTCTGGTCCCTGAAGGTTATACCAAGAGAAGACCCTTTTTGGCTTGACCTTTGTGTCAAAATCCCTCCCTTCTACATCTTGGTCTTCTAAATACATGGTGAGGAAGTGTGGGTAGGGGTATGATCTTTCGTCCTTCCCGATATCTTTGGTAATAGTTTTGTCCATAATGTTCCCAACATATATCGGGCACCCGCCATTATAGAAGCCACAATAATTGCCCGGGAGACTGGGATTTCACTGTCATGTTGGGATGGGTCTATCCGGCTGCACACGAAAGTGGACCACCTTTTTGCTTCAAAGCTCAGAGTGTTCCTATGAATTATAACCCCAGGTGTAAGCCAAGACGATGTTGTCCCCGGGATGTCTATCACCTATGCAATCCATGGACGGGTTAACTCATCCAATGTTAACTTCTCCAAGTAGAGGGATTCGTCCACATTATCAAACCCGGCATATTCATTCAGTGATTTTCCATCAAATTTGATCTTCCGTTTCCGTACCTTGGTCAAATATGTGCCCTTTTTGATGTGAGCGACATTAGCATAGAATTCCTTGACCAAGTATTCATTGGCCTCCGAGCTTGCTAGTGAATAACTTCCACCCCATTCTTTCATTGAATTGCCTCTTAACATTGGGATTGTGGGGTAGAAGATCTCTCTCAATGAAATCCCTCTTGAGCATGAGCGACCTTTGAGGCCACCATTCCCGGAACTTGTGGTAGGCTTTCTCACTGACGAATCTGTCTTGCTATACTATTGGCTTTCTTGATCTAGCCAAACCTCCAACCTGGGTATCACCACCTCTCCCATCATCCGGGACATCCTCTTCTTCATCAATATTAATTGGGGTCGTTGTGGAGGCCGGAGTTGCAGCAGGTGTGGCAGGTGGTGCCAAAGTCTCACCACCTCCTTCTGAGCTATCAGACGACTCAGACCAGGAGGAAGATTCATTGACGAGGTGTTAAGGTTGTGATTGGGCCTCTTGTTGAGGGTGTGCAACTTCCACTTCAGAAATCTCCCGGGATGGGAGGTATTCACTAGTATTAGATGAGTCGGGAGTGGATGGTCTAAGAGTTTGCTTCTTGCCAATGACCCTTTGAGGGGCTAAGGGTGCAGTCTGTTTCCCTCTGCCCCGGCCTCAGGAGGATTCTCCCCTCCCTTGTGGTTGTTCAGAAGCACCACGAGATCGCACCATTGTTTACATAAGCAATCGGTTAAAGCTCATTAGTATTGTTGTTCAATGAAGCATCAAAGGAAAGCAGATGAAATGATCATAGTGTTTCTCAAAGAAGGAGTCCGCTGTCAGCGGCAAAAGGAGTGCGGTTGCGGAATGGCCATCGCGGTCCGTGTAAAAAGGAATGCGGAAGCGAAAGAGTGGGGTTCAGACTACCCACTCTCTAAACACAGATATCCGTTGACCGCGTAAAAATGGGCGAGACCGCGAAACACCAAAAGTTGACCGCGTAAAACTGAATGCGGTCGCGGACCCAAATTGTTAATTCTCTGAAACTCAGCCACACGGTCCGCGAAATTATGGTCGCGGCCGTAGAAAGTCGACCGCTGACCGCGAAAAAATCTCCACGTCCGAGAAATTGAGGCATTACAGACCTCCCAAAAGCATGAACGCGGATCGCGTAATTTGGATCGCGGTCCGCGAAATTCAACCCCAACGGGCACTAGTGACTAATTTTATACTTTGGGTTTTCACTAAGTGTAAAAATTGGTTCAATTATTAATCATAGTGATAACCTACCCTCCATTAAGCATTAAACAGTACCCACATGAATTTTTAACATCAAAGCATCATTTTTTTTATCTTTTTGGCATGTATTAACCCTAAATAAAAAAAGAAAAAGTAGAACTAAAAGAAAAGAAAAGAAAGATCTAAAAATTTAACACAAGAATTCGAGCATACCAGTTGTGAGATTTGTACTAGAAAACTAACTCTTTATTACTAGAAGGAGATTGAATTTCAAAGAGGAGAGGATGAACAATGTTTTATTGATGTGAAGGTAAGGAGTTAGAAAAGTGTAAGAGGTCTTAGGACCTTCTATTTATACTCGACCAAGGAGGTCCCACCGACTTACCAGGGCGCGGTCCATGTAATTCCACAGTGGTTCGTGCTTTTACCTTTTTGAATTGTTGCTACTGGAACAAGTTCGCTGAGAGCAAAATAAAGGGCGCGACCGCAGAAGATCACCGCAGACGTGAAAACAACTTCGGAGAGTTATTATTCTGGACTTTTCTAGTACGCATCCTGATAATAGGCTAAAAATGTATGGTTTGGATTATGTTATACTCTAACTTAATGATGCTTTACTGTCTTAAGTATGTGAAATAAGGATAAAATGTGCTCTAATGGTGACTTGTGTGTTTTACAGGATTGCAATACCGTAAGGAAAGGTTATGATGGTGATCCGGGCAAGAATTGAAGTAGAATAGACCATGGGGTACCTTTTGGATTGAATTGAAGACTGAAGACTCAGGGATGAATGGGGAGACAGTGGAAAACCCTACTAGCGCGGGCATTAGCACGCCCTCGCTAGTTCAGCTCTCATGAGGCAGTGAAGAACCCTTTTAGCGCGGGCACTAGCACGGCATTAGCGCGCCCGCGCTAGTCCAGCGATCCAGAGGCAGATTGAAACCCCACTAGCGCGTGCATAACGCGGCCTTAGCGCACCCGCTCTAGTCCAGACGCATGAGGCATTATTTTAGGGGTAAATTTGGAAGTCCCAGGACATTTTACATCAACTATATAAGGTCCACTTCACCCAAGAGAAGGAGAATCAGGTTTTAGAGTTTAGAACACCAAAAAAAAAAAAGGAAAGGTAAGAGGCAAGGAGGCAATTGGGGCATCAATCCTTATTTTCTTCTTTTTTTATTTTGCCATTGACTATGGATTCCTTTGTAGTTTTCATTGCTATTATGTGTAGCTAAATACTTTAATCTAAGGTTTTGGTGAAACCTGTTGGGGATGAACTCGTTGGCATGTTAATCTAGTTTTGGGTTGGTTATTTATCTCTATTTGTTCAATTACGTTTTGATTGTAGTTAGTTGAAGGGCCCTCAACTAGCAGTTCCTATTTATTATGCATCTGCTTGAGAGAGAGTGCATATTTAGGTAGTTATTGAACAACATCACTCCCGGAGTATAGACGAGAGTTATAACTGAGGGTTTAGAGGTTGGGTTAGAGATAATATACCTTGGGTGCAATCTAAAGTGAGCTGTAACGTAAATATAGCTAGCGTAGCTCGAGAGAGTGCGACTAGTAAATTATCATAAATGCTCGAGAAAGATTTACGATAGCTGGAGAGTTCATGATTGATAGAGACAACCAAGTCAAATTTATAGAAACATACAACTAGGGAAAGTACCAACGGGGGAAACCATTGCCTTAGACCTTTATTCCAATTGTTTGCAACTGATGTTAGTTAATCTTAGTTTAGAAATTTCATTGATATTAGTGGTAATTACAACATCGATTATTATTCATAAAGTTTGAGAAAGTTGATTAAGTGAGAGTTTAGTATTTTAACGGCTTTCCTGATACGTTAATTTCCCCGTGGGATCGACTCTGGGCTTTATACCTCGGATTATATTTGCAACGCCCGCTTAGTCTTTTATTAGGCACAGTTGAGCGTGATCAAATTTTGGCGTCGTTGTCGGGGAATTGACGGTATTATCGAGATAGTGAAGAAAAATACAAAAAAAATCTCAATTTAAGTCAAGTTTCTTTGATTTCACTCATTTATTGAAATTCTAACATTTGTTGAACCGGTGGTACAGGTGCATGCCTAGGAACTCTTCGAGAACTGGTGACATTTTTGAAGCTTTACCAGACCCCGAAAAGGTTTTCAGGGCATTGAACAGAGCCAATCGGAGAAACAGATAGCAGACAAACATTGAACCAATTGAACCGAATATGGCAGAACTGAACAACAGGGCTAACATTATTGATGAGGTTGAGGGTGGTGGGCTGATCAACCCTGCAGCAATAAATGCTACGCCTCAGGCGCCCATTGCACCTGAGGCGCCATTATACGACTGGGCAGCCCACAACTGACAACTTGGCTACCGCGATTGTGGTCCCTCAAATTAAAGCAGAATCTTTTCAGATCACGAATAATATGCTGCATTTGTTAAAGAATAAGGGACTATTCTCGGGGTCATATGCCGAGGACCCTCAGCAGCATTTGAAGAACTTCCTGTCCATATGCAAAATCCAGCGACAACCGAATGTTACCCCGGATGCTCTAAGATTGTTATTGTTTCCGTTCTCGGTAACAGGTGTTGCTCAGAATTGGCTAAATTCCCTCCCCATCAATTCTATTAATACATGGGAGGAATTGGTCAAGCAATTTCTGGGAAAATTTCATCCGCCCAACAAGACAGCACAACAAATAGATGAGATAATAAGTTTCAGACAGAAGCCCATGGAAACACTGCAAGACATGGGAGAGATTTAAACGGATGCTGGTTATTTGTCCACACCATGGTATTCCTGAGCAAATGTTGGGGCAGAGATCCTACATGGGTTTAGAAGATAGTGTGAAAGCTAACGTTGATGCCTCAGCAGGTGGAGCTTACCTCAGAAAAACATGGAGAGAGTGCCAAAGCTTACTTGACACAATGGCACAAAATTTAGGATGGACCACCAGGGGTGCACCTATCACCCCAATTGTTCACTTGGTGCCATTAGACCCATTTGATACTATGGATGAGAACATGTCTACACTGATGACTCAGATGAGTATTCTCACAAAGAAGGTGGAGGAATCAGGCGTGAAGCAGCAGGTTCACATTGTAGATACTACAATGGGGGATTGTGCACATCTTGTGTAAGTCAACCCATGGGTAATCACCGGAATGCAGACTGCAATCAAGCTCCCTACCTTGAAGACATGAACTATGTGTCAAATTATGGAGGTCAGAGACAGGGAGGTCAGAACTGAGGTCAGCAGGTTCAACCTTATAGACCACCTCATCTGCAGCACAACAACGGGAACATGGGTGCCATGAGACCTCAGGGTAACATGGCACCTTACCAACGATCTCAGGGATATAATAACCAAGCTCAGCAACAAGCTTATAATCCCCCTCAGCAACAACATGGGGGGAGACAAGAATATGGGTTCTCCAGGTTATTATCTATGATGCAACAAGTTATTGGGTCAACTGCCAAGATCAGTGAAAGAGTATATGCCCATGACTCAGCCATTAAAAATATCGAGGTACAGTTGGGGCAAATTTCAGCTGCAGTGAACAATCGTCCTCATGGAACTTTACCTGCTGATACTCAGGTGAATCCAAGGGACCAGGGCCAAAGCAGCTAATGGCAGTGAGTCTCCGCAATGGCAGAGACCTGGAACTGGAACAGGAGGTGGTGCGTGAAAGTAGACAGACATATACACTAGTGCAAGTACCTATTGAAATTGATGACTCGACTCTTTTGACCAAGGTCACAGTGCAGCCAGCTGAAGGAGAATCCAGTAAGCAAAGTGAAGCTGAGAAAGAATTAGAGGAAATCACAGAGCCAGTAGTAGAGGTGGTGGTTGAAAAGGAAAAATAACAGATAACAGGAAAGAAGAGACCGCCAGCTCTATTCCCTCAAAGGCTGGCGAAATACCAGAAGGATGAGTAGTATAAGAAGTTCTTGGACATGTTAAATCAAATAAAGATAAATACCCCATTTATTGATGCGTTGAAGGAAATGCCTGCCTATGCTAAAATGATGAAGGACTTGATGTCCAGAAAATTTGACTTCCAAGATCTGGCTATTGTCACCCTTACCCAGACTTGTAGTGCGGAGGTGATGCGTCCTATTGCTGAAAAGTTGTCTGACCCAGGGAGTTTTACAATTCCGTGTACCATTGGCAACTTTGCTTTCGCCAATGCTCTATGTGACTTGGGGGCCATCATTAATCTGATGTCGTTGGCCATCTATAAAATACTGGCGACTGGTAGAGCCAGGACTACCTCCATGCTGTTGCAACTTGCTGATAGGACGATGAAGAGACCGTCGGGTATTCTGGACGATGTGTTAGTGCAAGTGGGGAAATTTGTGTTCCCTGCTGACTTTGTGATCCTAGACTATCGAGTAGATGAGGAAATTCTCATAATCTTGGGAAGGCCATTCTTGGCCACAGGCAGAGCCCTCATCGATTGTGAGACTGGTGAGCTTAAAATGAGGCTCAATGATGAAGAAATCACGTTCAACGTGCAGAAGTCTATGAGGCGACCAAGTGAGTTCGCCAACTGCTCTCTTATTGATGCCGTGGACATGATATTGGAAGAAGATGATGCGTCCTTGACTATTGGGGACCATTTGACTGCATGTTTGATGAACTTAAATGATGTGAACGCTGAGGAACTAGCAGAATGGGTATTAGCACTGGAAGGAAAAGGGGCATGGTCGAGAGCTCTCGAAATTGAACCATTACACTTGGAAAAGAGAGAGAGTCCGCCAGCCAAGCCCTCAGTTGAAGAACCACCCAAGTTAGAGCTGAAGACTTTACTAGCTCATCTCAGGTATGCGTTTCTTGGACCTAACTCTACATTACCTGTTATTATTTCATATGGTTTGTTAGATGTGCAGGAACAACAGTTGTTACAGGTACTTTCATAATACAAGACTGCCATTGGTTGGACCATGGCAGATATCAAAGGGATCAACCCAGCCTATTGCATGCATAAGATTCTCCTGGAAGAGGGACACAGACCTTCTAGGGAACACCAAAGGCGCTTGAACCCAAATATGAAGGAAGTGGTGAAGAAGGAAATTATAAAGTGGTTAGATGTGGGAATCATTTTCCCCATCTGTGATAGCAGCTGGGTTAGCCCAGTACAGTGTGTACCAAAAAAGGGTGGTATGACGGTGGTAAAGAATGATAAAAACGAGCTTATATCCACTAGAACCATCACGGGTTGGAGAATATGCATGGACTACAGAAAGTTGAACCTTGCCACCTGCAAAGACCACTTCCCACTTCCCTTCATTGATCAGATGCTCGACCGGCTAGCATGGAGGTCTCATTTTTGTTTCCTTGACGGGTATTCGGGGTACAACCATATTTCTATTGTCCGGGAGGATAGGGAAAAGACCTCCTTCACATGCCCTTATGGGGTGTTTGCTTTCAGGAGGATGCCATTTGGCCTCTGCAATGCACCTGCAACATTCCAACGGTGCATGATGGCCATTTTCACAGACATGGTGGAAGATATTATGGAGGTCTTCATGGACGATTTCTCAGTGGTGGGAAATCCGTTTGATGAATGCCTAGAAAATCTAAACCGTGTACTGAAGAGGTGCATCGAGACGAACCTAGTGTTGAATTGGGAGAAGTGTCATTTCATGGTACAAGAAGGAATCATCTTGGGACACTTGGTTTCGAGTAAAGGTATTCAGGTGGACAGAGCCAAGGTAGACGTGATTGAAAAACTCCCACCGCCTACGTCAGTCAAAGCTATTCGTAGCTTCCTGGGACACGCCGGATTCTACCGGCGATTCATCAAGGATTTCTCCAAAATTGCCAACCCTTTCTGTAAGTTGCTAGAAAAAGATAACCCATTTGTGTTTTCTGATGATTGCAGGGTGGCTTTTGAGGAGCTAAAGAAGTGGTTAGTCATAGCACCGATTATAGTTGCCCCCGACTGGGAGCAACCGTTCGAACTCATGTGTGATGCTAGTGACTACGCTGTGGTAGCCGTGTTGGGTCAGCGAAGAGATAAGGTAATGCACCCAATTACTACACAAGTAGGACGTTGAGTGGAGCTCAGCTGAATTACACGGTAACAGAAAAAGATATGTTGGTTGTCGCGTTTGCCTTTGACAAGTTCAGGTCTTACCTGATCGGGTCGAAGGTGATCGTGTACACTAATCACGCAGCCATTCGGTACTTAGTCGAGAAAAGAGAGTCTAAGTCGCGCCTAATTCATTGGGTGCTACTTTTGCAAGAGTTTGACTTGGAGATTCGTGACCGTAAGGGAACGGAGAACCAAGTTGCTGATCATTTATCACGCCTTGAAGGTGCTGAAAAGGCACCCGAGTCTGAGGATATTCTGGAAACCTTTCCAGATGATTAGCTGCTAGCCACAAGTGTGGGAGAGGTGCCATGGTACGCAAATATTGCTAATTACCTGGCATGCGACATCGACCCTTATGAGCTCTCCTCTGTGCAAAAGAAATGATTTTATCGTGACTGCCGAAACTACTATTGGGACGAACCGTATTTGTTCAGAATTTGTATTGATAACATGATCCGGAGATGCGCCCCCGAGATAGAACAATTTTTTGTTTTGCAGGCTTGTCACGCGTCACCTTATGGGGGACACTTTGGAGGAGTCCGGATCTTAGAGGCCGGTTTCTACTGGCTAACAATTTTCAAGGATGCCTACCAGTGGGTAAAAGGATGCAACGAATGCCAAATAATGGGAAACACAACCCGTCGACATGAGATGCCTATGAAACCAATTCAGGAAGTTGAGATGTTCGATGTTTGGGGGATCGATTTCATGGGTCCCTTTGTCAGCTCTTACGGCAATAAGTACATACTTGTTCCTGTAGATTACATGTCCAAATGGGTGGAAGTTGTAGCATTCCCCACCAATGATTCGAGAGTGGTGGTGGGGTTTTTGAAGAAGAATATTTTCACCCGGTTTGGGATTCCGAGAGCCATTATCAGTGATGGGGGCACACACTTTTGCAATCGTGTCTTTGAGAAGTTTCTGGATAAATATGATGTGCGCCACAGGGTGGCCACCCCGTATCACCCCCAAACTAGCGGGCAAGTAGAGGTTTCTAACTTAGAGATCAAGAGAATGCTCACGAAAACTGTAAATGCCACAAGAACAGATTGGGCGAAAAAGCTTGACGATGCACTCTGGGCCTATAGGACCGCATTCAAAACATCAATAGGTATGTCCCCATACAAGTTGGTATTTGGGAAGGCCTTTCATCTGCCTTTGGAGCTAGAACATCGAGCTTGGTGGGCCCTAAAGCAATTGAACATGGACCCCGATGCTGCTGGGGAAAATAGACTGATAGAGCTGCATGAGCTGGAGGAATTCAGATATCACGCTTTTGAAAGTACGAGGCTATACAAGGAAAGAATGAAGCGGCTACATGACAAGCACATTGTGGACAGAAATTTCAAACCGGGAGACAAGGTATTATTGTACAATTCAAGGTTGAGACTGTTTCCTGGTAAGCTTAAGTCCCGATGGTCTGGGCCGTTCAATGTTACCGGAGTGTTCCCGTCAGGGGCTGTAGAGATAACCAGTGAAAATGGCACCAACACCTTCAAGGTTAATGGCCAACGACTCAAACTGTATGTGGGAATGGATGACACAAAAGAGTTGTCTGAGGTGTGTCTCGATGAACCACAAAGGTTGAGTGATCCGTAATTGCGCCTACTCTGCGTCGTGCCGCGACATTAAATCAGGCGCTTCATGGGAGGCAACCCATTGACTGTTGTACCTGTCACGCCACGACGTTAAATCAAGCGCTAGTTGGGAGACAACCCAACATTTATAGTGTTTATAGTGTAGATACTAACATGCGCAGGTGTTCGAGAAAAGGAGCGGGCAAAAACCCCCAAGGATGAAGAAAACAAAGTAATATAGTTGGGGACGCCAGGACTAGCACGCCCGCGCTAAGCCAACGCTAAGGAAACACTAGTCAGGTTTTACACTGCCCCAACTTCAAATCCACTAGCGCGGCCGCGCTAATACAGCGCTAAGCACGCGCTAGTGGGGTTTTACATTACCCCACAACGCCTTCCACTAGCGCGCCCGCACTATGACAATGCTAAGGCTGCACTAGTGGACTCGAACCCAGGTAAGTACCCACTCTCACGAAATCCTTCACCACCCTTTGACTTTCCTCCTCTCATTCTCTTTACAGGTATGTACTTCTCCCTTTGATTTTGTTTTTTTATTTTTCAATTTCGTTTTTAGCTTTCTTTTCTTTCTTTTTTGCTTTGTATGGTTGAATGTAATCTTAGTCTTGGGTATATATACTTGATAGTAATTGTGTAGAGCTGAGAACTTGCAACTCATGGATGGTGGGGGTGATATGTGTTTATTGGGGTAATGTGGTGGTGCTTATTGTGCTTTAATGAAGGTTTGGGCTTAAACGTAGCCATTGCCCACCACATGTTTGTAAGAATGCCTCTTTGGAAGAAGTTTAGTGACCAATTTCGTGGTGAAGTCTGAGTAGCCATGGGTTGGGTCACCCATTTGTTCTAAGTTGATAATGGGCGTTTTGCAGGTACAATGCCACCCCGAAAGCGCCAAGCCACTGGATCCTCCTCCAACCGCTCTCATCAAGCCAACACCGGAGGCCAGCCTCGAAAATCCATTGACTCAAGGCCCTTTGACAGTCAAAAATTCATCTCGGCCAAAGCCCAGGACCGATTTAGAAAAAAAGGAGGCCAAAATAACTATGCCGGAACAGGCCATGGACCCCAGGGCGTTAGGGACAACCTGTCCCAATATACCCGCCGAGTTGAGGCGACGAGGACTAGAAATATTCATGGAGGAGCCTGTTGTGGCTAATGATATGCTTGTCCGGGAGTTCTACGTGAACCTTCCGGAACACGTGAATCATGTTGTGACTGTGCGCAAGAGATCGATCGATGCCTCCCTGGACACCATCCGAATTCTGTACAGGCTACCTCCACCAGTTGAGGGGTATGTGGACGGCTACCAAACATTCAGTGGACAATACACTCCCTGGTCTACTTTCACTGATGTCATATGTCAACCAGGGGCCACTTTACAATGGTACAAGTACGGGAACAAGTTCCACTCCTCGGCCCTCAAGTTTGAGGCCAAGTGCTGGCTGTACTTCATAAACAGTCGCCTCCTACCCTCCAAGAACCTGTCCGAAGTGAACATACCTCGAGGGTGCCTCATTTGGTGTTTCATGAACAATGCCCCATTCGACGTGGCCAGAGTTATACACGATGAAATGTTCCAAAGTGTCAAGGTTCCACGGTACGAGTTATACTATCCGTCCCTGGTTACCTGGTTATGTCTTCAGGCAAATATTCCTTATAACCTGGCTATAGACGGTCAAGTCCCTTCAGTGCATCCATTCACGACAGAGAGGGTCAAAAATTGTCAAGGGACTGGTAGAACCGGAAGAGTTGGATGGGGACAATTCTGATGATAGTAATGAGGAGGAGGAGGATGACGTGACGCCACACTAGGCTGATGACGAGGTGGAGATTGTGGGTGAGAAGAAAGCGCCACCACAGGTTGCGGAAGTTGCAGGCCTATCTGGGGCCAGTCGGGGACAACGATTAGACCGCTTAGAGCACGATGTATTTGGGCTGAGGACCTCGGTAGCTAACTTGCCTACAAGAGTAGATGGGACGGCCACTCAGCAGAGGAGATCAGAAAAGAAAATCATTGGCTGGTTCCGTGCTTTGGGTCGGGCGTGCAAGGACGACGCCGTCTCCGTCTCCGATCAGGATTGATCTGTCAGGGAAGTTCCCTCTCCCTTACTATGTTTTGTTTGGCCATGAGGGCATGTCTGCATTTTAAGTGTGGGGTGGGGGTGGATTCCCTGTATGTATGTTGTATGTTGTAGATATGTTAATTTAGTTATTTTGATTTGGCATGTTACAATTGCAGGTTAGTATTAATTTTGTAGTGATTTCTAGGTGTAAGTAATTATATTCTATCGTCTTGGCCTGACGATGGATCCCTATGCCAGGGGTTCTTGAGGGTCCAAGGCGGTTACCAAAAAAAAAAGATATTTGTAGAGAACTCTTCCCGACGATGGACTTCTTAGGCATTTTTCTTGAGGGAAGTTAGTCCAAAGAAAATACCAAAAAAGATTTTTTTTTATTTTTTATTTTATTTTCGTTTGTAGGTAGTGTAGTAACTCCCCCTTGGTTTTTCTTTTGACCT
>ML362908.1:0-27671 GCA_005239505.1 Nicotiana paniculata | reverse complement strand
CCCATTTCTTTAGATCCTCAGCAGTGCAATCAGCTCTTGTCTTTGGTATATCTATACCTTCATTAGTCTTCATCGTGGTGGCTAGAGGACCATCAGTGACTATGTCGCAGAGTTCATAGTCTTCTCCAATTAGGTGATCCCTCATCCTATTTTTCCACCATGAGTAGTACTGGCCATTGAAGAGTGGTGGCCTTGCAGTTGATTGACCTTCCCAATTTCCAGGTGGTGCACCCATCTTGATCTTCTCCAAGGTGTTAGCATTTCAAGGATAACCTGCTCTGATACCAATTGATGTTTTAGACGTCAATACCACACAAGAAGATAGGTTACTTTGTGTGGTACCCAATTTTCGAGTGTTGTCTCAGTAGAAGAACCTGGTTCTTCTTGGTGTTCCAACTACTACTGTTGCGGAATAATAAGAAGCAATAAATCAAAAACACAGATATTTTTACGTGGAAAACACCTGGCTCAAAAGGTGAAAAAACCACGACCTACTCCTCAGTAGGATTTGCTCAACTCTAGACTATAAACTCTGAGCCAAACGGACTTAAAAATAAACTCTTTTGTAATCCTAAGGATTAACTCTAACCCTTTGTAGTAACTAGCCCCTAGCTAATTTCTACACACCTCAATTTAACTCTAACTTGATCAATACGTACCTATTACAATTGCTTCTATGAAAACTGAAAAGATACAATATTAAAGCTCCTACTACAATCAACTAGACTCAATAATCAATCTGATGAACCTGGTTCTTCTAGTTGAACTGTAGCCTTTGCATCGCATAATGATTCTACTAGAAAAAATAACTCTGGGAATTTTGCTTCCAGATTTTGATTCACTTCAGCTTTATGCCTCACTTTTTTTAGCAGAAATACATCAAGTATTTATAGAGTCAGTCGTTGAGCTTGTCTTCCAATTCCAGTTCAACTCTACCTGGGAGAACAAGTTCTTATCAAACTCAACTTCCTTCCTTCGTTTTTGTCCTTGCTGAATTCGACTTATATTCTTTCATCTATTTGCAACCTTTTCACATTAGAAGATACTCTTCTTGTTCATTGATACTTCACAATCGCATTCATCTCCTATGCATATAAGGTTTGTGTGCCAACTCGTCAGGTCAAGTATGTGTGCTCTAATTGACCTGGTTCAATTGGTCAGCCTTTTGTCAATATTTAAAACTATGCAGTAACATGGGTCAACACGTACATGTTGCGGCCGAAAGGAATGCTTTGTCCAAGGCTGCTGCCCTCGAGATACAACTTTGTAATGCCCGAGAAGATAGCTCAATTCAGTTAAGCAGGATTGCCAAGCTCGAGACTGATCTTCTAAATATGAAGGCTGAGATCGTGGACGTTCGGACTGAAGCTGAAGCTGAAGCTGAATAAGTTCGAGTGAAGGCTGATAAGAAGGTGGCAGTTTATTTGAAAGATGTTGTCGATGCTCGGGCTGAGTTTAGAGGATCTTTCAACAGAGAGAGGAGGGGCAATGAGTATGCCCGATGCAAGTCTCGGAGAGAGACCCTTGAAGAGATACATGCCAGGGGCTTTGACCTCTCAGAAGAGATAAATCAGGTCGAGGCGGATGAGATTGACGCCAAGTTTTTCCTTTCTTCTCGAGCTGATGTTGATATTTGAAGGCCACCATGGGAGCTGGTCTGAGGGCCTTTGAAGGAGCTGGTCCCGAGAGTAGACTAGATTTTCTACTTTGTTGTTTGCATAAGACTCCTGTGGGAGTGTTGTAAATATGTATTTGTAATGCACATATATATGAAAGATTCTTTGGTTTGATTTGCTTGCTAATAGTTAGCCCGATGAATTGGACTTTGATATGAAACCCATTGGGGTCATAAATTGGACCTGAGACTTATAAGCTGGCAACTCGGGCTCTTACGCTTTTGGTTGGTACGACCTTCGATGTAGCTGGCGAATTGGACTCCTATACATTTGGCCTTGAGGGGCATTTAGTTAACCGTATCGGGCTTAGTCTCCTACTCGGGTTTCGACTCGAGCTCAACGACCCTCAAGTTTTCAAATCTGCCCTGAGGCGCTTTGGGTGTGTATGACCTGTAGCTGGTGACTTGGGCTCTTACGCGTAAGGTCGATACGACCTTTAATGTAGCGGGCGACTTGGGCTCTTACGCGTTTTTGTCCCTGAGGCGCTTTAGTTAACCGTATCGGGCTTAGTCTCCGAGTCGGGTTTTGACTCGAGCTCGACGGCCCTCATGTTTTCAAATCGGCCCTGAGGCGCTTTGGGTCCATATGACCTATAGCTGGTGACTTGGGCTCTTACACGTAAGGTCGATACGACTAGCTGGCGACTTGGGCTCTTACTCTTTAGGTCGGTACGACCTTTGATGTAGCTGGCGACTTGGGCTCTTACTCTTTAGGTCGGTACGACCTTTGATATAGATGGCGACTTGGGCTCTTATGCTTTAGGTCGGTACGACCTTTAACCGGTTCTTTTTAAAGTTTTTTGAAGTAATTGGAGGCCTTTGATTTTATGGCAACAGTCGGACGTCTCCGAGTTGCGTTAGTTTGGCCGGAGCCTTATGCCGGTGGTCATTGTATTTGGCCGTAACCTTTTAGTACCTGCGTGAGATAGCCACGTCATCTATATCGAGGGTATGACTTTTGGGTCTTACAAGTTCGATATATAGCCTTGACTTTGATATGGGGCTTATGCCTTTTTTAAGGTCTTACAAATTTGTGCATGCCTTGCTTGAGGTCTGAATGTTTTGATGTTGTCTCATGGAGAACTTACGAGTTTGAAGATTCCGACCCTGAGGTCTTACGACTTCGACTTAGATGACTTGATGAGCCGACTATCGAGGATAGTCCCCCAGTCGGAGTTGACATTGCCTCGAGGAGGACTTATGAGCTTGAAGTTGCCGGCCCTGAGGTCTTACGGCTTCGAGTTTGATGACTCGATGGAGTGACTGTCAAAGACAGTTCCTGAGTGCTTGAAAATTTTTTTGGCCCTGGGGATGTCTTTTCCGAAAATAGCAAACTTCTTCGATGTGCAAAATTGATAAAGGTTATTCTATGATTACTTGGTACAAGCATACATGTTTGTACCATCGAGGGTTCGATTATTCTATACGGACACGGTTCATTCGACCATTTGGTCCGATACATCATTCTCCTGTCGAGACCCTCTTTGGTACATTTCAGTGATTTCCTAGGGGGATGCCCCTCAGTATTCGAGGTTGATCGAAGAGAAGCCTTGAATAGTTGGTGAGTTCTCCTTAGGTAGCATATGAATGCTGCCTCGTTAAAAACCTCACCGGTAAAACCCTTTTGGGATAAAATCTGACGTGAGTGAAAAAGAGCGCAGCGCATGCTTTAAAACTTAAGGCCTTCGAGGTGGGAGGGGGGGATTCTTTGACTCCTTTCAATTGAACACCTGCACGCAGGTTAGCGTAAAGTGTTAAAGAAAAAGGGAGAGGGTTGTACCTTAGCTGCGATGGCGCTCGATCCTTGATATGTTTTGATTATCTGTCCCGAGGACGCGGCACGATCCTTTGTTTGTTCCTACAAGGAAGTAGTTTGTGATTTTTACTTGGATGTTTGCTTATTTTTTGGCTCCTTCGATGTAGAAGGTGTCGGTGCCACATCGTGCACTGCGAACATTTCTTTCGCTGCGTGCTGCTCTCCGTATACTGTTTTTACTCCATCTTTCATAGGAAACTTCATTATTTGATGAAGGGTTGACGACACCGCCCTCATATTGTGAATCCATGGCCTTCCAAGCAATTCATTGTACCTCATGTCACCTTCGATGACATGAAACTTGGTATCCTGAATTGTGCCGGCCACGTTGACTAAGAGGATGATTTACCCTTTTGTTGTCTCGCTTACCATGTTGAATTTGTTGAGGACTCGAGGGGCGGGTATGATCTGGTCGAGCAACCCAAGTTGATCTACCACCCTCGACCGAATTATGTTGGCCGAGCTACCTGGATCCACGAGCACACGTTTAATTTGAAATTTATTGAAAAGAAAAGAAATTACTAGTGCGTCATTATGAGTCGAGACAAGGTCTCGATGTACTCTTCGTTGAATGAAAGGGCGTCTTCAGGTATGTATCTCCAAGTTCGTTTTTCCCTGGTGATGGATACTTTAGTTTTCTTAAAAATGGGCCCTTGAGGGACGTCAGCTCCAACAATAGTCATGTGGATGACGTGTCATGGTTCTTCTGTTTCATTTTTCTTGTTTGACTCTCTTTCCCGAAATTGGTTTTTAGCTCGGTCGCTGAGGAATTCTTGAAGGTGCCCTTTGCTGATTAGTCGGGCCACCTCTTCTCGAAGCTGTTTTCAATCTTCAGTCCTGTGACCGTGGATATCGATTCACATATCAAGTTGGGGCTCCTCTGCGAAGGATCTGATAGCACGGGTCTCGGCCACCTGGTATCCCTGATCTTACTTATGGACGATACGATGTTTGAAACATCGATGTTGAAGTTGTACTCAGATAGCCAGGGTGCCTCCACCGGCCTTGTGTGCCTATCGAGCCCTGATTTGTGCAAGATTCCCCGAGGATTCTATCCTCGGTCCATCCTTTGGTCAATCCGAGGTACGTTACGTCTCGGAATATTCCTACGATTTTCTACGTACGGTTGATACTTGTCTTTTCTTGGCGTTGACTCTCTCTTTGGAGGCCTTTATTACTTTGCTAAGACTCTGAAAGGATACACCGAGACCGAGGGGGCTTCCAATTGGTCATCCTCGACTCTGATCTTTGACTGGTAACTATTGTGCACATCCGCCCAAACTATGGCGGGGTACCCGATTAAATTGTGCTTTAGTTGTTTCGAAGTTATCGAGCTTCGCTCATTCAAGCCCTGAGTGAAGGCTTGTACCGCCCAATCGTCGGAGACCGGTGGTAATTCCATTCGTTCCAATTGAAAGCGGGACACAAACTCCCCTAACATCTCATTCTACCTTTGCTTGATTTTGAAAACATCAGATTTCCTTGTAGCGACCTTGATGGCACCGGCATGTGCTTTCACAAAGGAGTTCGCCATCATGGAAAATGAATTTATCGAGTTCGGGCATTCTGAATTTCTTCGGGATAGGCATCGAAGCTGCATTTGATGGGAATGACTTTTGCACAAACTTTTTTGAATCTACACCTTTCAGAATCGGGGGTGCGCCTGGGATCTGATCGACCCTCGAGTTGTAGGTATCCACTTTTTTGTTGATAGCTTCTATCTTCTTTTCGCCGATTCAATCCTCTTTGCGAGGTCTTCGAGCATCTTTGTAATGACGGGGTCGGCTGCTGACCCATTATTACTTGATCTTTTCGGTGCCTGTTCGACTTGAGGAGCCGTTTCTGGCGGTGTTGTGCTTGGGGTTCTCTGATGGCTTTGTAGCTGAGCAATAGCCACCTGTTGTGCCTGCAACATTTCAAAAATGACATGAAGTCTAACTTCCCTCTCCCTTTGAGCAGGGGCTCCCTGTGCTTCACGCTGGTTTCCTTCATGAATGCTTCGGTCTGTATGAGAGCTCACATTGACATGTTGAGTGTTGCGTGAGCCTTCATCGACAGGAATTTGCACTGGTGCCCCCTCAGGGTTTTGCGGTGGCACACCAGCACTTGAAGCAGCTGCACCATTCTCTTTGTGGTCCTCAGGACCGTTGTTCTCATGTGGGTTTATTGAGTTAGACATTTTTTGACCTGAAATTGAAAATTCTTGGACAAGAAAAAGTGTGAAGAATAAGTTTGTATTTTTAGCAAACCAGCACTAAAACAATCACTATTATTTTTAGCCCCACGGTGGGCGCCAAACTATTTACCTTGAAAATGGTAATTACAATTATATTTGATTATGTGGTTATAAAAATACATTATCTATTTTAATACCAGTTGTTTAGGAAGTAGATGATGAGTATGAAGTGAGAAAAATGAAATAAGAACAAAAAGAAACGAGATTACACAAACCGGGTAACAGAGGGACCAGTCTCGAGGGTGGTCGAAATGGCCTCGACATAGAGCTCTAGGAGCCTGACTTGGGGTTGTCGATAACAATATAAAAGTATTGAATGCCTTAATAATGGCCTATTTATGGTCAATTATAAGCAATAAATGAAGAATAATTCAAGAACACAATAAATGAGGAGCAATAAATCAATGAAGCAATTGTAGAGAATGTTTTAGCTAGGGAGCAGAGGATGTTCTTATTTTTGTATTGAATATCATCTGTGTTACGAAGTGACAAGGGTACCCTTTATATATGAAGGGGAATCCCAACATAGTACATGCGTAATTAATGCAAAGAGATATGGCCGGTACAACCATTTAATGCCACGGTACGAGCTTGTACTATTTTGTGTATTTCATCATCTTTAACCACGTGCTCCTTGGGAATTTCCCTCCTTTCCATGTTGACCTTTGATTTGCTGTGCCTCGAGGTTGAGGGCCTTCGATATGTACTGCCTCGAGGTCATGGGCCTTCGATAAGCCCCTTCGATGCCAAAACTTGAACCTTCGAGCCTTCTAAGCGTCGAAATAACCGTAAACTCGGGCACTCCGATCTTAGCCGTATGGACTAGTATTGCATTTTCATTTCGTATTTTTTAGATGGGCTTAGTATTATTATGGTGGTTTTGGTGAAAACTCATTTTCGGTTAGTTCATGAAGATTGTGGTTGATTTAGGTGAATATTTGTTGGTTGTATATTGTTTATGAAATAGGAAAACTTTTGGATAGTCCTAAAATAGGGGGATTCGATTTTCTGTAAAATACCGATGAGCCTTACTTGGGAGCACTTGTTTCTGAGATCCCCAGTCATGATCCTAAATTAGGACGTGACAGACGGTTGCAAGGAAAACCCACAAAGACTTCAACCTGCCCTGCCTTATCCCGCAAAAAATAATTTCATGATTTCAAACTGCTCTCCCTACCCGCATAAACCTGCCCTGCATAACTTTTTTATTTTTTTTTATTTTTTTCCTGTTCCGAAAGAACTTGATGGTAATTTTCTTATTTGTTTCCTACTAAGTAGTATTAATTTTATTTAAAATTTTTACACCATCTTTTAAAATAAATATTGAAGATGTTCTAAATATTTTAATTCATTAGTACATGAAGATAGACAAAATAAATAAAATATTATGAGTAATTTCAGTGACCTCCTCTCTAGTTTATCCTATTTGCATCTTGTTTGGATGGTCGTTACCTATTGTATTGTATCGTATTGTTATTTTAAATACGATGTTTGTTTTGGTTGTTACTTAAATTTTATTGTATCGTATCGTTAAATCCGTCGTTATGTAACGACTAAATGTGTCACTTTATGTAACGACCGATTTGGTGTGGTTGCGTCGTTATCTTGTCTTTTTCTCTCATCTCACCCTTAATTATTATTAAATAATTATATTTATCACTTATCTTACCTTTTTATATAATAAATTTATCTCGTACCATAATATTTCTTTATAATATAGCAAATTTATTCTTCATATTGCTAGCGCATGATATCATGAAACAACGACAAATGATACAATCTATCCAAACATTTTATTCATCAAATATTACAGTACACTACAATACAATAAATTATAAAACAACGTGTAATAACCATCCAAATAAACTGTTAAGTTCAAATAAACTATTCCTTGTGGATTTAGGTTACTTATCATTTAACTAAGGTAAATAAGACACTCAATAGAAATAGAAAACACGCAGTATTCCACATCAACTCTATGTGTTTAATATTTATATTTACCAAAATTGAAGATAAGATGTTAGTGGTTCTTTAAAATTAAAAATCTGTTATAGAGGATGATAAAGCACAATAATCACTAGCAGCCCTCATTAGCAAGTGTTTTTCTGATATGTCACGATCCAAACCGAAGGGTCACGACGGGCACCAGGTACCTTACTCAATCAAGTACCAATGTAACATATTTTTCTTATCGTACTATCATGGGTAAATTGGCCAAAAGGGCTGTCATGAGATATCCGAAATAAAATATAAGTGCATACTAGACATAGGATGACCCAACATTATATAGAAACTTATACATGCGACATACGAGTCTATACGACCGACATGATCATTTGTACACTCAAAACATAGGCCGAAAATGCCATACAAGTATCCATATACATGACATCAGTCTACAAGCCTCTAAGAGTACATAAACATCATATAGGTCAGGACAGGGCCCCGCCATACTAGTCAATACATGCCCCAATTATACTGACCAAATAGACAACTGCGGAGCAAGTGGAGTGCAGCAACACCTTCCACTGAGCTGATAGCCTACTAGGAGGACTGTCAACCTGTCTATCGGGACCTGCGGGCATGAAACGTAGCATCCCCAGGCAAAAGGGACGTCAATACGAATAAAGTACTGAGTATGTAAGGCAGGAAAGCATAAATAAGAATAGTAATGTAAAGTGAGATAGAGGAGATAAAACCTGTAGCATTTGAGCGCCTCTGAGGACTACTGGAATGAAATGCATGATACATATATATACATAAACGTTTAAAAACATACGCCTCTGTGGGCATCATCATCATATCGTACCCGGCCTCGAAGAGGACTCGATAAAAATGTACCCGTCAATCATAAGGCTCGGTAGAATCGTACCCGACCACGTGGAGCTCGATAAACCCAACTGATCAGTGGTTTCACAATAGGTGCCGTACCCGTTCGACTAGAGCGCGGCTCGGTAGAGTAAAATAGATACTATATATAATGCATGCTGGACTCATGGAATCACGCTCTAAACCTTTCAGAGTGACGTGAGGTAGTTGCACCTTCGATTAACATTATGGACACTCATACCATCAATATGAACCTCAGTAGAATTCAAGGATCATACGTACTTTCTTAGAATAACTTTATAAGGAAAGAACAACATGGACAACCTTTGTTTCTAGGATAGATCCGTTATGAATTAGCGTATCGTTTATGTTCATTTCACTTTAGATCATGCCAAAAGAGAGAAGTAAGTGCCTTAACATACTTTAGACAAGTTGAGTCCTTATTACCTTCCAAGAAACCCTTCAAACAAGTCAACTCAATCTATCATAGCATAAGGAGATTCAAAATCAGTGTTGAGCAAAGGTTAAGTCTGTAACTTAAGCTAGTAGCTCGTTTACGTAAATTCAGGCAGCATATCCCCTGTAACAAGGGCCTCCTCCAATACCATATACCAACAAAAACAACCAGAGAAATACAACAACATATAAATATCAATAACAAGGCACCATATAACAACAACAAGTCACAACTACTTCACGATGAGGGGCAAGCTCCGATTGGAATCCGTATAAACCATATCACCCCTTACAGACTTCACACATTAACTTAACAGAATCATTACCATGATAATGAAGTATTTCATCAATGATTCCATCCTTATACCATATATTTATAACAAAGGAAACCATCCACAACTCCAACAATCTTCAATTAGCAACTTTATTCACTAGTTCATGTCTAGTCCATCCATTTAGCTTAATCAATATAAAGATAACCTTAAGAACATGAAAGAACACAATAAAAATACCTCCTACAGTAACTTCAAGTCAAAATTAAAGTTATATTTAGCTTACAACAACCCTCAATGGCAATACAACACTATTTCAGCTAATCCAAGTAGTATCTTGTAGTTTATCATCCAAACAACTTAACCAACATACAAGCAAGCTTAAGAGATATTAGTAGGCTGTTATAATCACCTTATCCAGTAGAAAAAACTTCGAATTTCATCCAAACACATCCCTTAACTATCCTCAATGACAACACAACCTCAAAGAGGTGTTGTTCTTCACTAGAACTAACTTTTGATGTTGAAATATGGTGTGATCCATTTGCCAGACTTGAAATAACCTAGGGTTGATATGAAAACCATGAGAGAGTATTTTACAGAACATAAACCACTTAAAACAACCTCCCACACGAGATGGAACCACCCAAAAATTAGCAACAACAAGAAGAACAAGAAACTTACTAGCGCGACGGGATTCCCGACACCTGATTTGTGTTGTTTTGACTTTGTTTGGATCTTGGATCATGAGAGAACCTTGAGAGAGTATTTTTAGGTGTCTAGGGTCTGAAGATACTGAAAATGAACGAGTTAAAACTGGGTTGTGGCGTCTTATACATATCAATATATCTAAACTGCCTATGTGGATCCCATAGAGAGCTGGTTGGTGCAGTCTCGCTAAAACACGAATATCTCTCTACTCCGACGTCGTATATACGAACGGTTTAATGATATGGAAACTAGACTCATAGATATTCAATTTGATAGGTATATCATTCAATAATTCCGAGTTTATTAGGATAAAAACTCAATTATATTTGACCTAATTTTCAGCACATTATGAATGTAACTTGTGATGACCTTTGCCAACTTTTGTTCCACTACTTGCTTGACTTCAAAACGTAACACGCGACTATAATAAGACTTAAATAAGTCATGACATAACCTATTTATTATGTTAATCACCCTAGTCTCACCCCAAAATTTCATGTTATAACATTCCATACGTGTTGACTTTCGACGAAACCCTATTTTCTTCAATTCGTTTAGCATCCAATCTTTCCAACTCTCCTAGTAATTGTTATTCACGATATTAAATATTTGTAACCTCCAAGGTAACATTATTAACTTAATTTATATACTTTCAAAGATGATCTCATTTCTGAGCTTAAATCAATTGACTTACGAAGTACTCTCACGTAGGAAAATATGGGGTGTAATATGATATTCAGCTTCAACACGAATGCAATCCAACGATCATGGTTAGTGGTGGTTGACGAAATATATAATCCTCCTTTTACCTGTCTGGTGTGGCCTTAGATTCCATTGTCCCTTTCCGCTTCATGCAATAGCACGCTCCGAAGCAAGCGGGCTTCACCGGTAGTAGCCTCCTGAATTAGTCGACTAGCTTCTTTCCAGCAAAGCTTATAATCCTACACTCCTTTATTCTATGTCTGGTGGATCTATTCCCAGATAGCCTGAGAGCTGAGTGAGGACCTTATTTGAGATGTTTTTTTCCTTCCAAAGCGAAATAATCACTCCTCTAGCTTATTGCGCTCGATCTACATCCTACGTAACTCTTGAAGGTGAAATTTAACCTCTACCTCAGAGGTAGATTAATAGCTTTGCCTTTCCTCATCCCATTTTTTTCTCTTTGATCCCACGCTCTTATCTTCCATTCGTTCTCTGATCGCCTCAGCCGCTCTCCTAGTTATCATTTTCATGACTCTGTTTTTCCCATTCATCTCAAACTTCCTCGTTGTGGGCGAGACTATAATGTTGAATCTTTTTTCAGTAGCTGTTCNGTAATGGCTTTTGTGCAACGTCGAAAGGGTCCTGATGTAGTGGGATCGTTTGGATTGTTACAACCTCTAGCAGATGGTTTGAAATTGATTCTAAAAGAACCTATTTCACCAAGTAGTGCTAACTTCTCCCTTTTTAGAATGGCTCCAGTGGCTACATTTATGTTAAGTCTGGTCGCTCAGGCTGTTGTACCTTTTGATTATGGTATGGTATTGTCAGATCCGAACATAAGGCTACTTTATTTGTTTGCCATATCTTCGCTAGGTGCTTATGGAATTATTATAGCAGGTTGATCTAGTAATTAGGGGGCGGCCATTCGTCCGCCTATGATACTAGGACCAATAGGTTCAAAATGGGTTTGTGCCGAGGTGTTGAACGATCTACTCTACACAGGTGTGGGCTTANTCTCGCTATCGTACCTCAGCCTTTCCCCAAGCACTAACTAAGCCTTCATCCTCTCCCTATGCTCTTCCTGCGCTCTAGCTTTTCTCAATCCTCTCGCTATCGGTAAAGCAACTATGTACCTTTCAGTCGGTACAGTGTCTTTCGCTTCCCTTACTCCACTCTTTTCTCCTTTTAGGGAAAGAAAGAGCTTTGTAAAGCGATTCATATCGATTACTTAACGCCCTCTTCCCTGCTAGTATCCCTGTCCCATTAAGATTAAGTGGGGGAATGGAACTGAAAGAAAGACTGCAGGAGAATGTAGGTCTACTTTTTCTGCTGGCTTGGTTGAACTGGCTAACCCTGCATTGCTTTCAAAGGACTTGGTTCAGTTCTCCACCTTAACATCTCAACTTGCCATAGGACTTGTAAAATTCCCACATCCGATTCGTAAACAGACAGGNCCGCCTATAGGTGGTAGGGTAGGGTGGGTGGTACCGCTCAGATTGCGGCCAATCTTCCTAACCGCGCGCGGGCCGGACTTAGAGCGCGTGAAACTCATCACTACCTCGTAAGGGCGTCCAAAAGAAAAGCCGCCTGGAAGTCCGAGGACCTTTAGTACTGTACTCTATCCCGAACCAGTTCCTTATTCCGGGGATAACGTCCTTCAAAATAGTATTAGAGTAGATATATATATCTTCTCTGTAGCTTTACCATGCCAATATTTCTTAATGCAAAGGCTGCACTTATTCACTTTGACGCAGCTGGTTCATATTGTGTATGAAAAATTCTTGATTATTTGCACTTTGGAGAGTACACAAAAGTTCCCTTGGAAAGATAGGATAGGAATTAGGATACCTTCTAAGTGTAGCTGTCGCATGCCTACAAACTACTGGCTGGAGTATAGAAGGTTTGGTGAAAAAAATCTGAAATCCATTATTTTTGGAGTACTAAAAAGTTTGAAAATTTAATTGGGTTTTGTTGATTATTAGGTTGTTTAACTCAATTTGTTGCTCGACTTTTTTTGGCTAGTTATTTAGATAGTGTGATTGAATTTTGGTGTTGCTGAAAACTCTCACAAACAATCATGGTGGCGGCAATAATGATGCTTAAAATAGAAAATGGGAAGATGAAGAAGATGGGTTTAATTGTGCTTTCTAATATTTTTTCCCTTTTTAAAGTCAATGACACGTGTCACGATTCTATTTGAACGTGACTTTCACGTTATCTGAAAAATTGGTCAAGTTCAAAAGCGGTGTGTCATAGCAACACTTCTAAAAGGTTGAATATGTAAAAGATTTTTCGTGAATGAGAAATGTGTAATAGGGGTTGCAGTCGTTACAAGATCGATGGGTAAATTATGCCGTCCTAACACATCTCACATCTCGTTTTCCAATTATCATGCTAGCTATCAAGTCAACAATATTAAACAAAATAATCAATAAAAAAGTTAGCATCTTCCAAGTAATATTTAAACTCCAGGAAATAAACATTTATGCAGCTTTAGTAGAAGACAACACATTGAACTTCAAAGTAACTCAGTCAAGTGAAGCCCAAAACAAGGGATAATACATAATTATCTCATTGAAATTTTAGATATTTTGCGAGGTGCACCCTTGTAATTTGTGGGGGTCCTATGACCCCCCTATTCTTATTTCGGATGAATCATTTAACTCCTTTCAAGATGAAGACCACTACAATGGCAGTAGGTGATAGACACGCGCTGCCACGTGAACATCTTACGTGAACAAAAATTTCATCTCAACGCCATCACACGGAGTGGAACAAAGGCGTCACAAAATGCACGAAATTTTTTATCTTGATTGATCGATTATGGCGCTGCTGGAAAAAAAAAAGAAGAAGAAAAACTAAACCTTATGGAAGCTTTATGTATCTTAAGGAAGAGTATAAACTCTAAAAAATCTGGTCACATTTAAGGAGGATGACAGGGAATGGGGTTATTGTTTACTCTTAAAATCGGATAAAATCTAAAGTTATAATGTAGTTTTAAGGACACATTATTTCACCTAATATCAATTGATAAATGCGATTATTAATAACAGAAATTGACAATAAAGTAAAGCAAACCATTTTTGAAATGCAATTCAGCTTTCGAGCTACCGTGACCTCGAACTCACTGATACTATAGTAATGAAGTATAAAGTGAACTGATGAACAAGAGAGTATAAGAAAAGGAGAGTGTTATATTGCTTTGATATGAGAGAATAATGTGTCTTACAAATGATTAGAACCCCCTTTATATAATAGAGAAATTCTATTTATGGTACAATTATAATTACAGAGAGAAATTCCATGATTAGCTAAATAACCGTTTTTGATTTGATCCGTTCCGAGATTTTCGCCATGATCTTCGACCACTCACGGATATCTCGTCTTTCTGTTATTATGCTATCTTCGGTCTTGCTCGATGTCTACCCTGTTTGGTATCGATCCTTGCTGGTGTCGATCTCGACATGTACCTCGAATTCCGAACTCGGTACCTTATCCTCATGCCTCGATCCGATCTACAACGGGACCGATCTTCGATCCATCTCCCTAGTCCTGATTAATCAATAAAATTAGATGAACTCGATTTTAACCGTATACGGTTATATATTTCAATCGCCAAACATCTCTTTCGATTGCTGAATATTTTTCTGGCCAGATTCCTTTCTCTCCCCACTTCAGTGTATTGTTTGGGCTCTATATTGGGAAACTTCCTTTTGTTTAAAATCTGATGGAATTTCTTGTTGTTGTACAAAATCAAAGGATAATTCAGTTTGTTCCATGAAACTTCATGTTATCATTTCTCTTAATCCTTATTGAATATTTTGATTGGTTATTTGTTGATTAGATCTGCTAGCAAATCCAATATGAGGCATCTTTGAATCAATAAATTTTCGGTGGATCATTATTAAGCATTTTTGGATCTGATATCTGTTAGTAATATGTATTTGTAAAACAATTTTAGAGAAAATAAAATAACATAAATAGAAATGTAAATGAAATAATAAAATCAATTCGAGCCCACTAAATTCACAGTGTTTTCTTAAGGAATTTAATCCCCTCCTAGTACCCAAGGTTATAGATTATTTCCTCGCAGGATAGAACGAATTACACACTGGTGTAGTGGTACTTCAAACCCCAGTATTTTAGCGAACACAAAGTTCGGTAGCAAATCACACTTACTTTTGCTTTCTTTGAAGTTAAAAATATGCAGAAGAAAGGAGGAGAACTCATAAATTAGTATGTAAAATCTGAGAGAATGGACTTGTATTTATAACCAAAGTTCGGCTAAAATCTGAAGAGGTGCAACTCTTCAGAATGGCTGTTTTTTCAAAACGGCCATAGAATAAATGCCATGACATAATTGGCTATTTACTTAACAATAAAGAGGGAAAATTGAAGGGTAGTTAATTTTCTGTTACAAAAACAGAAAACTGAATATTGGATAACTGAAATGGATTTAATATTAATATTTATTTTAATATTAATATTTTGTTATTAAAATAAATATTTAATAACATTTCTGTTAATATTTACTATTAACAAATAAATTTGGTCCAAAAATTAATCAACCGATCATTTGACCAAATCCGAATCCGAAACCGAAGCCGAGGCCGAGCCGAGCCGAGCGGCGACGACGATGACGGCGCGAGGCTTGCCTTCTTCTCAACTCTTTATGAGCTAGAAGAAGCACAATTTCTTATATACCCATCAAAAAAAATTTCCTCTTCCCATGTGGGACAATCAAAGAAGGAACCTCAAATATTACTCAAATATTTTATTTTTCCCTCCATTTTCCATTCACCCTATTTTAAGCTATCAATGCTTAAAAACCCCAACAATCCCCCACATGAATGGGGAATGGCTATATCGCGGAAGTATACATGAAAAACTGTGTGATTCGCAAGCAAGGATTAATTGCATCTGGATAAGTAGGTTTCCCTTTGAACTTTCCGTAGTAACCTTATGTCANACATGAATGGGGAATGGCTATATCACGGAAGTATGCATGAAAACTGTGTGATTCGCAAGCAAGGATTAATTGCATATGGATAAGTAGGTTTCCCTTTGAACTTTCCGTAGTGAACTTATGTCGGATATACTCGATCAATCGGTAGATTTGATATCTTTGAACCGTCGAACTTTAGTGTATACCTAGACAACCACAAGTCCCACAAGTCACACAACCAACCCTTTACCGTCTTTTGTTGTGTTCGTTTCAGCCATGAACACCGCCTGGTTTCATAAGTGCATAGAGAATTGGCCTTGCAAAATTCTCCTTGAAGCGGCTAACACTTCACACTTACATAGGTGATTCCTAAACGTGTCATCCCGTAGATACACTATTTGATATACCCCGTATCAAATTTAGAAATCATTAAAAAGCCTTAATGCTTTATCCTTGATACTGAACATTGTCTCATCACCGAGAATGGACCAAAAGTTTAGTTGACAATGTTGAACCGTCATTAATGACTTTGTTTGATCTCATTGAACCTAGATTTTTGGATCTCCAGTCTTCTAGGTAGAGTTACCGCCACTATGACTTGTTCTCGGCCATAGTTNTGACAATGTTGAACCGTCATTAATGACTTTGTTTGATCTCCTTGAACCTAGATCTTGGGATCTCCAGTCTTCTAGGTAGAGTTACCGCCACTATGACTTGTTCTAGGCCATAGTCCCATTCCCCTTGATGATTTCTCAACTACATCTCTAGTTAGGCCTTTTGTAAGTGGATTCGACACATTATCACTTGACTTTACATAGTCAATCGTGATAATTCCTCCAGAGAGTAACTGCCTAACGGTTTTATGTATTCGTCGTATATGACGAGATTTACCGTTATACATAACGCTCCCGTTTGGGCTAAAATATAATATCTTCCAAGAAATTTCGGAGTCATTCAGCTTCTTCACCGGCTTTATTCAAGGCTATGAACTCAGCCTCCATTGTAGAGCGGGCAATACATGTTTGTTTGGACGACTTCCAAGATACCGCTCCTCCACTAATAGTGAATACATATCCACTTGTGGACTTGGAATCAGTTGATCCGGTGATCCAGTTTTCATCACAGTATCCCTCAATGACCGCATGATATTTACTGTAGTGCAAAGCAAAGTCCTGGGTATGTTCTAAATATCCCAAAACTCGCGTCATGGCCATCCAATGAGATTGACCTGGATTGGTCGTACATCGACTCAATTTACTTATAGCTCAAGCTATATCTAGTCGTGTACAATTCATGATGTACATTAAGCAACCCAACACACGAGCACAATCTAATTGTGATATGCTTTGGCCTTTGTTCTTTGCTAATGCATGATTCACGTCAATCGGAGTCTTTGCAACTTTAAAGCCCAAGTGCTTGAATTTTTCAAGTACTGTCTTAATATAATGAGATTGTGACAATGCCAGACCTTGAGAAGTTTTATGGATCTTAATTCCCAGAATTAAATCAGCAACTCCCAAGTCTTTCATATCAAACTTGCCAGTTAGCATGCGCTTAGTCGCATTTATGTTGGCAATGTCATTACTCATTATCAGCATATCATCCACATATAAGAAAATAATGACCATGTGATTTGGAACATTTTTAATGTACAAATATTTATCACACTCATTTATTTTAAAACCATTTGACAACATTGTTTGGTCAAATTTCGCATGCCATTGTTTGGGTGCTTGTTTTAGTCCGTAAAGGGACTTAACAAGTCTACATACCTTCTTTTCTTTACCTGGAACCACAAACCCTTTAGGTTGTTCCATGTAGATTTCTTCCTCCAACTCTCCGTTTAAGAAAGCCGTCTTAACATTCATTTGATGAATTTCAAGACCATAAACTGCAACTAACGCTACCAACGTTCTTATGAACGTAATTCTTGTAACTGGAGAGTATGTATCGAAATGGTCAAGACCTTCTCGTTGTCTATAACCTTTGACCACAAGTCTTTCCTTAAATTTGTCAATAGTTCCATCATCTTTCATTTTCCTATTAAAGATCCATTTAGAACCCAACAGTTTATTTCCAGGAGGAAGATCAACCAATTCCCATATATGGTTGTTCAATATGGATTCTATTTCATTATTGACTGCCTCTTTCCAAAATAATGATTCCGAAGAAGATATAGCTTCTTTAAATGTTTGAGGCTCATTTTCCAATAAGAAAGTCACAAAATCTGGTCCAAATGATGTAGACGTTCTTTGACGTTTACTACGTCTTGGATCCCTGATTAAATGTACTTTCTTTTGTTTCTTCTCGAGGTCGTTTAGATCCTTCACCAATCAACTCACATTCCTATTTATACTGATATATATATTTTCAAAGAACTCAGCATTATCTGATTCTATAACCGTATTATTATGAATGTCGGGAGTTTTTGATTTATGAGCCATACATCGATATGCTTTACTATTAGTCGCATATCCTATGAAAAAACAATCAACGGTTTTTGGTCCTATTTTTATCCTTTTGGGCTTAGGAACTTGTACTTTTGCCAAACACCCCCACACTTTAAAATAATTTAAGTTGGGCTTCCTTCCTTTCCATTTTTCATATGGAATGGATTGTGTTTTACTATGGGGCACTAGATTTAATATTCTATTAGCCGTAAGAATGGCTTCCTCCCACAAGTTCTATGGCAAACCAGAACTTATCAACAATGCATTCATCATCTCCTTTAATGTACGATTTTTTCTTTCCGCAATCCCATTGGATTGGGGCGTGTAAGGGGTTGTTGTTTGATGAATAATTCCATATCCTAAACATATTTCTTCAAAAGGAGATTCATATTCACCACCCCTATCACTTCTTATCATTTTTATTTTCTTGTTAAGTTGCGTTTCAACTTCACTTTTGTATTGCTTGAATGCGTCTATTGCTTCATCTTTACTATTGAGTAAGTAAATATAGCAATATCGAGTACTATCGTCAATAAAAGTTATGAAATACTTCTTTCTACCGCGAGATGGTATTGACTTCATGTCATAAATATATGTGTGAATTAAGTCTAAAGGATTTGAATTCCTTTCAACTGACTCATAAGGATGTTTAACAGACTTAGATTCCACACATACTTGAAATTTTGATTTGTCGCATTCAAACTTAGGCAATACTTCCAAATTANTTAATCATTTTTCGCAAGGTTTTATAATTGACATGACCCAAACGTACATGCCATAATTCATTTGACTCAAGTAAGTAAGACGAAGCTGAAATTTTATTAATTACTTTCAACAACCATTAAATTTAGCTTGAAAAGGCCCTCGGTGAGGTAACCTTTTCCTACTAACATCTCGTTCTTACTTATTACAACCTTATCGGATACAAATACACATTTAAAGCCATTCTTAACAAGAAGTCCAGCAGAGACTAAATTCTTCCTAATCTCTGGAACATGAAGGACGTTGTTCAAAGTCACCACTTTGCCAGAAGTCATTTTGAGAAATATCATCCCATATCCTTCAATCTTGGCCTTTGAAGANCCGGAAGTCATTTTGAGAAATATCTTCCCACATCCTTCAATCTTCGCCTTTGAAGCATTTCCCATAGAAATCGTCTCATCGGGTCCAACAGGAGCATAAGTAGCAAAGGCTTCTTTAACAGCACAAACATGGCGAGTGGCTCCAGAATCAATCCACCACTCTTTAGGATTTCCCACCAAGTTGCATTCGGAAAGCATGGCACACAAGTCATCAACATCATCATGCTTTTCAACCATGTTTGATTGGCCTTCTTCTTGTCTTTCTTCGAAGCACGATACTCCGTAGATTTATGTCCGGCTTTCCCACAGTTGTAGCATTTTCCATTGAACCGCTTCTTGCTTGGGTTGTATTTTGGACCAGAAGCCTTCTTCGTANCTCAATCATTGCTGCTACTTGGAATGCTTCATTGATGACAAGACCTTCAATGAAAATTCTATTAGTAAACATAATAAAATTAATACTACCAATATTAGTATTAATTCTACTTATACCTTCAGCAAGGAGATCGTGAATAATCACTTGCAATTCCTGGACTTAGGTAAGAACAAACTTGCTATCTACCATTTTGTAATCCAAAAACTTTACAACAACGAACTTCTTCAACCCGGCATCTTCAGTTTTGTATTTCTTTTCAAGAGATTTCCACAGTTCTTTTGACGTTTCCACGCCACTGTAGACATTATACAAAGCATCCTCCAGCCCGCTTAGAATATAATTCTTGCACAAATAATCTGAATGCTTCCACGCCTCAATCACGAGAAAACGTTCAGTCTCTGGAGTTTCATCTGACAGCACAGGAACATCTTCCTTGATGAACTTCTAGAGACTTAGAGTAGTCGAGTAGAAGAACATCTTTTGCTGCTAGCGCTTGAAATCAATCCCGGAAATTTTTTCGGGTTTCTCAGTCGGTGCCAATGTTGCCGGTGTTGTTCGGCTCGTTGAGGCATTGGCAGTTACCATCGGAACAGATTGGTTTCCGTTGTCATTCTTCATTTTCTGTAAAATAATGACACAAACGTTAAAATTACGTAGATTTTAATCTCCAATAGAGTACAAAACCACAAAGGTTTTACTCTCCATCAACGGGATTTGCACTGGTGCCCCTTCAGGGTTTTGCGATGGTACACCGGCACCTGAAGCAGCTGCGCCGTTCTCTCCATGATCCTCAGGACTTTATATTTGATTTTGTGGTTCTAAAAATATGTGATCTATTTTAATACTAGTTGTTCAGAAAATAGATGCTAAGTGAGGGGGCGGTTATGAGACGGGTCTCGAGCTTGGTCAAAATGGGGCCTCGAGGTCGAGCTCGAGGGTTTGAATGAGAGCGGTCGATGAGGATGCAACGGTATTGAAGGCCTCGAAGATGTCCTCTTTATGATCAATAATGAGTAATAAATGAAGAACAACTAATGAACACAATAAATGAAAGACAATAAATCAATGAAACAATTGTAGAGAATGCTTGAGTTAGAGAGTAGGGAATGTTCTTGTTCTTGTATTGAATATCATGCATGTCACAAAATGACAAGGGTCCCCTTTATATAGGAGGGGGAATCCCAACATAGTACATGTCTAATTATTACAAAGATAAACAGCTGGTACAACCATTGAATGTCACGGTACGGACTTGTACTATTCTTGCAGACTTGGCCAGCCTTAACCACGTGCCTTTTGGGAATTTTTCGCTTTTTCATGATGGTCTCCGATTTATACTGCTCCGAGGCCGAGTGTGGGGGATCCTCAATATGCTTCCTCGGTGTCGAACCTCGAACTGTGCCTGGAGCCCTCCTCAGACGGGCTACAAAATGCTATAGTGATCATAAAATCGGACTCTCCGATTTTAGCCGTATACAATAGTCCAAACACATATGTGACTCTTGGGTGGAGGGGAGGACTGGTTCGTCTCCAATTTGAAGAAAAGAGTGGCGGCTAGGCTTTTCTAGACATAAAATTCATGGAGTTTGAGGGAGAATTAAAGGATTTGGGGCTTGGATTAGTGTTGGAACGAAGAGAGAAAGGTTGGGTGAAATTTTGGGGTGGATGGGAGGTAGTTCGCACTTATGAAAATCGCTATTGTAAGTCGAACGTTAAATGATCTTTCTAATGAATTATTCATTAAAATACCTTGTATCATGCTCGGAAATAATTTATAATCAGGCTTAATGAGATTACTTTTATATAGGTTTGAAACTCGTCAAAGAAGCAACATTCACGAGCACTAGCTAGTTCAATCCGCTCGACTTTCGTTGTTGCGTAGTAAATCAGATTATTTAATTCATTTCAAATAAGTTGACAACATGAAAAATTCTAACATACATGTAAACTATATTTGCATTCTGATAACTAGTAATTACACAGACTCTATTCATCAAGATCTAAATAATGCGGAACATCGGCAGGAATCCATCTTTCACCATTTATGAAGTGTCCCACCGTGAAATTTGATGCAACCTTAGGATCTCTAATGACAGATGCCCACTTCACTCGTCCCTCTGTAATTGCGCCTGGTCCTCTATTCTCATATTCAAGATAGGATGGCTGAACTAGGGAGTTGTTTATAAATTCAACCCATCCTTTTGGATTTATAAAATGGTCAATATAACTTTGCATGATCACCACTGTCCTAGAGAAATCGCCCCACGGTCGATCTAAATATGTAGTAACGTTACCTATTGTCTCCAATTCCTCTGTTGCTTTTAATGTGCAGTTTTGTAGCACTATTCCTGTTGTTGAGTTCGCAAATTTTCTCAGTTGTGCTGTGATTGTATTGTACTGCTTGAGCAGGGACAAGAATGCTTCAATTAAACAATTCTGGAACACGGTTGTTGCATCACCACAGATGAAATCTATGGTGCCAAATATTTCACAATCCCTGTAAAAATGTAGGCCTTTTTTGTGTATAATGTGTCTTGAAAGCCGTTGAAATGACACCTATAGAAAGTGAGAAAGTCGGCTTCTGCTCGTAATGCTACTGCCTGTTGGTTCTCTCGTCCAGCATTGTTCCTAAATGTGATATCTTGGGCCATGAAACCCTTCCCAACGATGTCACGCCTCCTTTTTTCCGCGGGGATATGAAAGTTTTTCAAATAAAAGTGATATTATTCGAAATGGGATAAATTATCTATTCAGAGTCGTCACTTGGGATAATTATATGGTGTCCCAAATCACCGGTTTATTTTAAATCCCAAATCGAGGAAAGTTTGACTCCGTTTAAAGTCTGCGAAAACCAGAAGTCTGGGTGAGGAGTTCTGTTAACCCGTAAGAAGGTGAGGCATTCCCGAGTTCCGTGGTTTTAGCACGGTCGCTCAACTGTTAATAATTGGCCTAATTATCTAATTTACACATATTTGAAACCTATTGTGCATATTTAAACTTTTGACCGCTTTTAATTAATCAATTAACCACTTTTAGTATTTATGGAGTTTATTTGAACAAGTCGCGATGCCGCACACTCGTTTTTTTTGTATATATTGAAAAACCGCGCCACGTGAAACACTTCCGCGACCTACAACATGTTTATTTTTTATTATTGGTTGAAGTTATGGTCGGGTCACATGAAATGCACACCCGAATTGGATTTATGTATCGCGACCATGCCACAGGAGCCGTACCCATAGCTACGATAACTTATTAATCGCGCCTAAAGCAAATTACGATGTTCATGATTTTATTTTCCTAAATTTCAGAGAGGCTTAAGAGTTATACATTCTTCTGACTTAACATGGCCTATATATTACGTGCAATTGATTAATCATGCAATTTTGTTAAACAAAAAAAAAATGTAATAAGAAAAGGGTAGGCTACATCAAGTACTAACGTAATTCAAGAAACAACATAAATAAATAAAAATAAAAACATTATCTTTTTGTTATAATTGTGGAGATTCTCTTCATACCCAAAAGAAAGCAGCCAAAAGATGGTTGAAATTGCATAATTTACTTATCACCGCGTAAAAGAAAATACTTCTCTTTCCCATTTTTAAAAACATAACTATCCTTGTGAATCGCAACTGAAATTGAGGTTAGCCAGATTCAAGAAATAATTAATCTAATTTCAGTATTACAATGCAAGATCGTGTAGTTACCACAAGACACAATTTGGATTACCGCTCTTCACCGAATTCCAAGAAGGTAAGCACATTGACAGTAGTTATAAATGAACAAGAGTGGAATCTAACCTTAGTCTGAGACAGAAAACTTGCCGGAAAAATCTCGCCGAAGTTTGAACGGAAACCTCACTTATCATCGACTGTTTTTGGGTGTTTTTCGACTGTCTAGGGGTGGTTGGTTGTTGCCATGGTCGTTGGCCAACAGCTGATGAGCAGCGGCAGCAGCTGACCTCTCTTCTCTCAGCTCTCTCGTGTGTGTGTGTTTATGTGTAAGCTAAGGAGATGATCAAAATCTGAAGAAGGGAGGGGAAAACGGCTGGAATTTTTGAGTTGGAGTTGAAGAAGGGAGGTGTGTGTTGTTTTCGTGAGGAAGAAGAAGGTCAGCAACGACCGTCTCTTGAATTGGGCCCCGTCTGCTGCTGCCTATGTGTGTCCATATAATAGAAAAAAAGAGGAAGAGCGTAGGGAATGGATGTTGAGATAAGGGAATAGTGTAAGGAATGGGGTGATGGGACAAGAAAATAGTGTAGTGAGTGAGTGATGGGACAAAGAAAAAGTATAGGGAGGATAGCAAGTAATTTTATTAGATTTGGTCCGTGCTTAAAATAAATTCTTCCGACCCTATATAGTAGATTGTGTTAAAAATATTACGTATTCTCTAATAAATCCTACTAATAAAAATCATATAAAGGTTAAAATATAAAGATTAAACCTAGAAAATAATAAATATAAAAAGTGATGAAACTTCAAATATGGTCAAAATTTAGGTGCTCACAGCATACCCTCTTTGCTTGGAAACATGAAAAGTTTTCAGGCAAAGAACATGTGAGCTATGTGATTGATTTTTGACCATATCATTATTCATAAGGGAAGAAATAAGAGAAAAGCGTGAAAGAATGCAACCGAGTCTTGGTTTGGACAGCCTGCATATCCCGGGTTATAAGGGAATCAGGTCGCGTGTAGTTCAAGAAGAATGATGGAGTGATGAGTTCGAGGGTCTAGCGAGGTTCCGTCGAGGCTCCGGTCTACGGTCCCATTATTACATCAAAATCAAAATGTAAAAGAACTAAACAATCCTATTGGCTATGATTTACAAGATTCCTATCTATAAGTCTTCTGAATCTTGATCTTGAGTCTTGAAAGGTTCTTCATACAGACTTTTGATTTGAACATTGATGCCTGCTAGCTGCAAGTGCTAGTTCATTCTTCTATGGCTTCTTCTGATGAAAATCGGACACCCAGTGCTCGTGACTTAAGCCATGTCTTGAGCAGTTTACATCTTTCATATGCTTCTTCATTTTTGATTCACTCTTTTTTTTGTATTATAGATTGCGACTTCTTCTTTTGGTCATCTCGAACCCCGTGCCCTGAGGTAAAACCTGCTTAGACACCAAAACAAACAAATGAACGAAATTTTTCTGCCCCAGTTTTCACTAGGAAAAGTTCGTGAGTTATTTTTAGCAAAAACTCTAAATTACTTCATTATTGAAAGCAATAAAAGGCCGGGAATAGTGTACCCCGAAAGTAACATGATTTTTTTTAAGGGGGGGAGGGGGGTGGGGTGGTGGTGTTTCTTTATTGTCAAAATGATGTCTCAACTAAGGATTGGTGTACCTTATGTTGGCAAAATGTGGCCAGGGAATGGAATATCCTATAGATATCAGGGAGCGGTATACCCTGCATTTAAGATCAAATCAACTGGAGTGGATATTCTACGTTGAAAAAGGAGACTAGGGAGTGGAGACCCTATGTCTAAAATAAAATTAACTAGGGAGTGGAGACCCTATGTTGGAAAAGAAGACTAAGGAGCGGAGACCATATGTGTAAAATAAAATCAACACAAGCGAGCAAGTCAAGAATCAATATTTGACTCTAGAAGACATATAGATTGGATCTTGATGCTCTTTGAAGAGAATATTATGGCGCATTCTTGATTGCTTGATTTCCTGATACGAAATTGAGAAGATGAATCTTGAGAAGCCGAGTTGCTGACATATTATCAAAGTTGACTCCAACTATCTTGTGATCGAAAGACTTCTTTCTCATGATGGGAATTGGAACTTCAAGCTTTAATCATCACTTCTGCTCTACGGTGGGTCCTGCAAAGCCATCAAAGATGAACAAAACGAACAAAAATTTTCTGCTCCAGTTTGGCACTAGAAAATTTTTGTGAGTTATTAGAGGAAGCTATAAACTATCTACTTTGTTGAAAGGAAGACAAAGACAGTATTATGCACTAGCTATGTGAGGATATGCAACCAGGGAGGTGTGTTAGGGAGAGATAACATAAACTGGGGATAGCTCCCGTTATCATAGAAAAAGATATAACTAGAGGTTAATATCCTGTATTACTGAAAATGAAACGTAATCAAGGGTTGATGTCATGTATTGTTAAAGGAATGTAATCAGGGGTTGGCGCCCTGTATTACTGGAAGGGAACGTAACCAGGGGTTGGTACATTGTATTACTAGAAGGGAGTGTAATCAGGGGTTGGCGCCTTGTATTACTGAAAAGAGTTTAACCAGGGGTTGACACCCTGTATTACTGAAAGGAGTGTAACCAAGGGTTGGCACCCTGTATTACTGAGAAGGAATGTAACCAGAGGCTGGTACCCTGTATTATTGAAATGAGTGTAACCAGGGGTCGGCACCCTATATTACTGAGATGGAATCTAACTAGGGGTTGGTACCCTGTATTACTGAAAGGAGCGTAACCAGGGGTCGAACCATGTATTATCGATATGGAATGTAACTAGGAGTTGGTACCCTGTATTACTGAAAGAAGTGTAACCAGGGGTTGGCACCCTGTATTATCGAGATGGAATGTAACCAGAGGTTAGTACCATGTATTACTGAAAGGAGTGTAACCAAGGGTTGGCACCCTGTATTACTGAAAAGGAATGTAATCAGGGGTTGGTACCCTGTATTACTGATAAAGTGTTTGATCCTTCTAGGAGAAAAGGGTTCTACCTGAGTTAAGCTGCGTAAAACATCCTGAGCAAAGAGTACTTCTACCCAGAACTATGAGCTGGATCCCCCTAGGCAAAAAGGTTATACCTGGGTTAAGCTACGTAAAACATTCTGAGCAGAGATTATTTCTACCCGGAACTATGAGCTGGATCCCTCTAGGTGAAAAGGTTCTACCCGAGTTAAGCTACGTAAAACACCCTGAGCGAAGAGTACTTCTACCCGGAACTATGAGCTGGATCCCTCTAGGTGAAAAGGTTCTACCCGAGTTAAGCTACGTAAAACACCCTGAGCAAAGAGTACTTCTACCCGGAACTATGAGTTGGATCCCTCTAGGTGAAAAGGTTCTACCCGAGTTAAGCTATGTAAAACACCCTGAGCGAAGAGTACTTCTACCCGGAACTATGAGCTGGATCCCCCTGGGCGAAAAGGTTCTACCTGGGTTAAGCTACGTAAAACACCTTAAGCGAAGAGTACTTCTACCCGGAACTATGAGCTGGATCCCTCTAGGTGAAAAGGTTCTACTCGAGTTAAGCTACGTAAAACACCCTGAGCGAAGAGTACTTCTACCCGGAACTATAAGCTGGATCCCCGCTAGACTAAAAGGTTTTACCCGAGTTAAGCTACGTAAAACACCTTGAGCGAAGAATACTTCTACCCGGAACTATGAGCTGGATCCCCTTGGGCGAAAAGGTTCTACCCGAGTTAAGCTACGTAAAACAACTAGGGCGAAAAGTACTTCTACCCGAAATTATGAGCTGGATCCCTCTAGGTGAAAAGGTTCTACCCGAGTTAAGCTATGTAAATGGGAGGTGTGAACAGTAGTGATGCATGCTAAAAATAACAGAAAAATGGAGATTTTAAGGAGATTACTTTTGGTGACATTCGTCCTTTCAGAATTGCCATTCTGCACTGCTTTGCTCCTGCTTTCAAACAAAGAAAAATTTGTCAGTTTTAAAAGTGGTGATCGGTTTGTGGCCTTGAGTCTTTGGAACCTTGGTTTTTTCTCAATCAACTTGAGTCAGTTTCAAGAGATCTTTTCCTCTGCATCAACCCTGATTGTTTCAAACCTAGTACTATTTGTATTTGTGGCTCAGTAAGCCTTATCTCAAAAGAGATTTATTTTCTTGGATAGCCTTTTCTGATATCGTGAATGGGTTTGCTTTTGGAGAAATTTGTCTATTAGAGAGAATCACAACTGGTGAGAGCCTTTTGCATGATGCGCACACTTCATAGTAATTGTTCAGTACTACAGAGGATCCCTGATTAACCTTGAGGTTATCTTTGTTTGTTGTGACCGAATAGGCTGACAAGAGTCTTTTGGGAAGGTCTTTGCATGAATCCTCAATGCATGTTGATTGTAAAAACTGAGTGTGCTGGCCAAATTTACTTTGTGCAACTGAAAAGCTGGTAGCAGATTTT
>ML362906.1:0-25192 GCA_005239505.1 Nicotiana paniculata | reverse complement strand
AACCTTAATATTTATAGCAAAAAATAGTATAGAATTTGGGTGTGGTAAAAAAATAGTTGTTCATATCGGGTACACAAATATGACCCTGCATCCTCAAAATTCCCTCATCATCAACTGTGACCTGCTTGGCACCTCCGTGCTGGACTGTATCTCTAAGAACACACAAATGATGATCATCATACTGCCTGACTCGAATACGATCATACAATGAAGAACGGGCCACAGTATGGGCCAAAACACTGCCAGTCTCAGAAACCTCCAATCTCATGAACCGGTTGGCCAAAGCTTGAACATCCAAAGCAAGTGATCGCTCTCCGACTGATAGATAAGCAAGACTACCCCATACTGGTTGACTTCCGGATCAAAGTATCGGCCACCACATTGGCCTTCCCCGGATGATATAAGATGGTAATATCATAATCCTTCAACATCTCTAACCATCTCCTTTGCCTCATGTTCAACTCTTTCTGCTTGAACAGATACTGCAAACTTTTATGATCCGTGAACACCTCACATGTCACCCCATACAGATAATGCCTCAAAATCTTCAACGCATGAACAATAGCTACTAACTCTAAATTATGAACTGGATAGTTCTTCTCCTGAACCTTCAACTGACGAGAAACATAGGCTATAACCTTGCCATCCTGCATCAACATTGCACCACGTCCCACCCGTGAAGCATCACAATACACGGTATATGGCCCTGAACCTGTGGGAAAACTAACATTGGTGCCGTGGTCAAGGCTGTCTTGAGCTTCTGAAAGCTTGCCTCACACTCCGACCACCTGAACTGGGCACCCTTCTGAGTCAATCTGGTCATCGGGGATGCAATGGATGAAAAGCCCTCCACAAATCGACGATAATAACCTGCTAAGCCCAAGAAACTCCGAATCTCTGTAGCTGAAGTGGGCCTAGGCAAATCTCTGACTGCTGAAATCTTCTTGGGATCCACCTGAATACCCTGTGATGATACCACATGGCCTAGAAATGCAACTGAACCCAACCAGAACTCACACTTGGAAAATTTGGCATATAACTGACTATCCTTCAGAGTCGAGAGGACGACTCGAAGGTGCTGCTCATGCTTCTCACGGCTACGGGAGTAAATCAAAATATCATCAATGAAAATAATCACAAATGAGTCCAAATAGGGTCTGAACACCCAGTTCATCAACTCCATAAAAGCAGCGGGGACATTTGTCAACCCAAATGACATTACCAAGAACTCATAATGCCCATACCGAGTACGAAAGGCTGTCTTAGGGACATCAGACGCCCTAATCCTCGACTGATGGTAACCAGATCTCAAGTCAATCTTGGAAAACACTGAAGCACCCTGAAGCTGGTCGAATAAATCATCAATCCTCGGCAAAGGATACTTATTCTTAATAGTAACTTTGTTCAACTGCCGGTAGTCAATACACATCCTCATCGAGCCATTCTTCTTCTTGACAAACAACACTGGGGCACCCCACGGAGAAACACTAGGCCAAATAAAGCCTTTATCCAATAAATCCTGCAACTGATCCTTCAACTCCTTCAACTCTGGCGGGGCCATACGATACAACAGAGTAGAAATAGGCTGAGTGCCCGGAGGCAACTCAATGCAAAAGTCAATATCCCTGTCGGGTGGCATACCCGGTAGTTCAGTAGGGAATACCTATGGAAATTCACGAACCACGGGCACAGACTCCATAGGAGGAACCTCAGCACTAGAATAGCGAACATAGGCCAAATAGGCCAAGCAACCCTTCTCGACCATACGCCGATCCTTCATATACGAAATAACTCTACCAGAAGAATGACTAGGAGTCCATCTCCACTCCAAATGAGGTACTCCTGGCAAGGCTAAGGTCACTGTCTTGGCATGACAGTCCAGAATAGCATGGTAGGGAGATAACCAATCCATCCCCAAAATAACATCGAAGTCAACCATATCAAGAAGCAAAAGATCTACATGAGTCTCCAGACCACCAATAACCACTAAGCATGAATGGTAGACTCGATCTACCACAATAGAATCACCCACCGGGGTAGACACATATACAGAAGTACTCAGGGAATCACAGTGCAGGCTCAAATAAGGGGAAAAATATGAAGACACATAGGAGAATGTAGAACCCGAATCAAATAAAACCGAAGCATCTATGCTGCAAACTGGAACCATACCTGTAATAACTGCATCAGAGGCCTCAGCCTCAAGCCTGGCAAGAATTGCATAGCACTGGGGCGGAGCCTCTCCAACCTGAACATCTCTGGGTCGACCTACTGCGGGCTGACCTCTACCTCTTGTGGCCTTTCCTCTAACTCTATGAGTCTTACCTCCACCTATGGTACCCCGACCTCCACCCCTAGCTGGCTGAGGGGTGGGGGTATACCTAGTGCGAAATCATAGCACGGGAACCCGATGCTGAGAACTACTAGAAGCTCGGGGGAAATACCTAGCAATGTGCCTTGGATCACCACAAGAGTAACAAGACCTCTGATGTTGAGGCTGCTGGCCCTAAAAATGTCCTTGTCGACCAGAATAACCACCCTAGAAGCTCTGAAGCTACGGTGCACTGATAGGAGCTAATGGTGCACTGCGGGATACCTGAAGCGTTGACTAGAATGGCCTAGGAGGATGACCTCTGCCAAAGGAATCTCTGCCTCCAGATGAGGCACCACTGAATCGACCAGAATGGCAAGGACTCTTGTCAGACCCCTGACCACTGCCCTGTGATAAGACCATATCAATACGCCTGGCCACATTTGCCGCCTCCTCGAATGAAATATCAGTACCTGTCTCTCTGGCCATCTGGAGTCTAATAGGCTGAGCTAGACCCTAAATAAACCTCATCACCCTCTCACGATCAGTGGGGACTATCATGATAGCATCTCAGGGAAAGGTAATGAACCTGGTCTCATACCGTGTGACAGTCATAGATCCCTGCTGGAGGCGCTCAAACTGCCTCCGAAGACCCTCTCTCTGAGTAACTGGTAGAAACTTCTCCAATAATAACTCTGAGAACTGAGCCCAAGTCAAGGGCGAAGACCCAGCTGGTCTGGTCAAACGGAAATCCCTCCACCAAGTCTTGGCGGTACCAGAAAGAAGGAATGTAGCAAAATCAACTCAATTGGACTCCACAATGCCCATGTTTCGAAGAACCTCATAGCAACTTTCCAAGAAATCATGGGGATACTCTGATGGTGCACCAGTAAATTTAGTAGAAAAAAGCTTGGCGAACCGGTCCAACGTCCATAAAGCATAGGTAGACATGGCTGCCCCCTCAACTGTCTGTGCCACAAAACCCGGTTGAGCTGCTCTAGCTGCCTGAGGTGCTAGGGTCTGGAACTAAGGAGCTAGCTGCTCTGGTGTGCGGGTAGCAGGAGTCTGGGTCCCTCCCCCAGCCTGAGAGACGGCTGGAGTAGTAGAAAGAATACCGGCCTGAGCCACGTTCTCCATAAGGCCCACTAAACGGACCAGAGCGTCCTGAAGAACCGGGGTGGCAATGAACCCCTCTGGGACCTGAGTTGGTCCAACTGGAACTGCCTGACCAGGAATCTCACCGGCAAAGTCTACCTGTGGGTCCTCTACTGGTGCTACTGCTCTGGGCTGAGCCTTAGCTCTGCCTCGGCCTCTAGCACGGCCTCGGCCTCATCCTCGTCCCCTCGTAGGAGCTGCAACAGGAGTATCGGGCTGATAATCGGTAGATGAGGAAGCACACGTTCTCGCCATCTGCGAGAGAATAGAATAGAGAATCAATTAGCATTTAGAATTCAAATCGCACGAAAGAGAAGAAGAATGTGAAGTTATTCCTAACTTTGCTGCCTCCGGGGGATAAGTACAGACGTCTCCTTACCGATCCCTCAGACTCTACAAGTTTGTCCGTGAATTGTGAGACCTAGGCAACCTAGTGCTCTAATACCAACTTGACATGACCCGAAATCCCATCTTCAGGCCCTGATGGCGTCTAACATTGAACCCGCTACACAAGCCAACATTTTGGTTAAGTTTACCTGTTTACAATTGAAATAACAATAATAACTAGAATAATTATGATTAAATAATGCGGAAGACTACTAAATTCAAGAGCTTTAACGATGAATCTCATAAAAACTTCCTCAATTGCACCCCAGAAACCGGTTTCACAATCTCATGAACAGTCTAAGATTTTTCTAAATACAATGGTATGAAATAAGTGAATACGACTGTCTTGGAATTACAGCCTAAGACAGAAAATGAGAAAAAGGATAAGAGGTGATGCCAAGGCCTGCGGACGCCTGCAGGACTACCTCAGTGTCGCCGTGGACTGAAGGCTACTCCCTGAATCACTGTCCACTAGGTCCGGCGCTATAATCTACACAACATAAAAAAAATGCAGGTGTAGCATCAGTACAACCGACCCAATGTACGGAGTAAGTGTCGAGCCTAACCTCGGTGAACTAGTGACAAGGCTTGGACACGATCACAAATAACACATGTGCAATTCAATAGTATACAGGAAATAAATGACAGGAAATAATCAAGTAAATACAACAACGGGGGAGGATATGCTGGGGACAAAGGGAAAGACACTTATTGAGTAATAGAATATGACAACCGTCTAATATCAAATAACCACAGAGAACAAACAAGTGCACGGCATCACCCTTCGTGCTTTACTCTCGTTCTCACTAAAACAAGTGCACAGCATCACCCTTCGTGCTTTTACCTCACAATATCATGGCACGGCATTACCCTTCGTGCATTATCACTCATATCATGGAACGACATCACCCTTCGTGCTTTTAAAATCACAATATCGGAACGGCATTAACCTTCGTGCTTTTAAATATAAAATCATGGCACGGCATCACCCTTCGTGCTTTACACTCTTCCTCACCCAAACAATAACCAGAACAACAATTTGGAAAGGAAGAACCACAGTACAAAGCATAGTTTACAGCATCCCGGCAAGGGAACCATAACAGAAATATCACCGTCCCGGCAAGGGACACAGCTATAACCAATCTCACTGACTGTACAACATAACCAAATAATCCTCAACCGGACAACTAATCATCAGTGTTCACAACCAAGTATTTCCAACAATTTAATAATCTCCAAAATGAAATCTACTTCATAATACAGTGGATATCGAAGAAAAACACATATACCATAAGATATGACTCACGAGCATGCTTAACAACAAGGTATAGATACTCGTCACCTCACCTATACATTGAACATGGTAATAACACGTAGCACATATGACTCAACGCCTATTCCCTCAAGCTAATTTTAGGCCAAACACTTACCTCGGCTCCAAGAATGCAAATCAAGCCTTTAGCACCAATTTTCCTCTCGAATCCGAATCCGAAACAATCGTATATAGACATAATCGACTCAATAACATCAATAATTAATCAACAATTCAATTTCAATGCCTAAATATAGATTTCCCAACATTCTTCCAAAAATTCCAAAATTCGTCCCCGGGCCCGCTTGGTCCAAACACGGGGTTCCGACCAAAACCCGATCATTCCATTCCTCCACGAGCCCGAATATACAATTTGTTTTGAAATCTGACCCCAAAATGAGGTCAAATTCCAAAAAATCCAAAAAAGACCTAACTCTACCCAAAAACCCAATTTTCTACCTTTAATTCCATGATTTTAGGCCACGAATCTAATCAAATGTTGATGAAAATGGAAGAAAATAAAGTTAACATCACTTACCTATGAAGCTATGGTGAAGTTTCCCTTCAAATATCACCCAAGGAGGTGTGGAGAAGAAGAAGTTGTGAAAAAATGGGTTTATCCCGTAATGGGTTCTGTTTTTAGACTTTAAAATAACTGGGCGGTTTAGGCCTATGCGATCGCGGAAGGAGAATTGCGATCGCACAGTGGAAGGTTCCCTAGGCATTGCGCTCGCAGAAGTTCAAATGCGATCGCACAAGGAAACTGACCAGCCCCCCCCCCCCCCCCCCCCCAGCTCACCTACACCCATATACGGTCGCAGGCCCACCTATGCGATCGCACAGTGTAACAATGTCACCCCCACACACACTGTTATGCGATCGCAACTATACCTATGCGATCGCATAGTGTAACACATCAGACACCAGAAAAATACACTCATACCAGATTTTTCCTAGTTTTAGCACTCCGACACCTACCCGAAACTCACTCAATCCCTCGGGGCTCAAAACCAAATACACACACGACCCCATAAACATCCTACGGACTTATTCAAGTAACCAAAACACCAAAATAACATCATAAACATCGAATTAAGCCTTAAAATCAATGAAATTCCTTTAAACTTCAAAAACATCTATTTTTTTCATTTTTAGTCCGAATCACCTCAAACTGAGTTCGTTTCTTACCAAATTTCACCGATAACACATAATAATCATATTGAACCTGTTCCGAGCTCCGGAACTATAATACGGGCCCGATAACACAGGTTTCACATCAAATCTCATTTTCAAAAACCTTTATATTTTTCAGAAAACAATTTTCTTCAAAAATTCATTTCTCAGACTTGGCAACTCGGAATTTGATTCTGGGCATACGCCCAAGTCCCATATTTTCCTACGGACCCTCCGGGACCGTCAAATTACGGGTCCGGATCCGTTTACCAAAAATATTGACTAAAGTCAACTTTATTCAAATTTCAACACAAAAATATTTTTTTTTTTTATCAATTTTTCACATAACGGCGTCCCGGCTACAAGGAAGTTTTCACGGCCTCGGAACACAGATTTAGCGAAAATTACACGCGATAACCTTTTGGGTCATCACAAGCCCGCTTTCTACTGTTACAAACAAAATCGGTACAAATGGAATCATTGAACATACAACTAATAGCCTATTTGGCCAAGCTTTTTTTGGGGCCAAAAGCACTTTTGACCAAAAATTGAGGTGTTTGGCCAAGCTTTTGGAAGGAAAAAAAGTACTTTTGAGGAGAAGAAGAAGCAGTTTTTGAGAACTAGAAAAAAGTAGCTTCTTTCCAAAAGCACTTTTCTGAGAAGCACTTTTGAAAAAAATACACTTAGAAGCAGTTTTCAAAAGCTTGGCCAAACACTAATTACTATTCAAAGTGCTTTTCAGATTAACTAGCCAAACACAAACTGCTTCTCACCAAAAGCACTTTTTTTAAAAGTACTTTTGAGAAAAGCACTTCTCAAAATAAGCTAATTTTAGAAGCTTGGCCAAACAGGCTATAAATATTAGTTAACCATTGAGGCCATGTATGCCCGTACTCGCCAAAACTGGCCTCTTTCTTTTTTCCCCTTTACTGAGTTTTCATCATGTAGGCAATACCTCTCATAATCTATTGTGTTATACCACTCTTTTGAAAAACTCAATAATACTCTGTAAAAGTAGCAATGCAAATAGTAGTGCTAACATTTGGCACAAGTACCAGCTTGCAATCATCCTCGTCACACTTTTGCTGATTTAAGGTCTAATACTGAGTTTTTATCTCTAATGAATTTTATATCTATGTGACGACTTTAACACATAAAGTGATGATATCACTTTAACTGTTGTTTAGTTTGAGAGAAATATTATTAGGATCAAAAGCAAGTAATTGAAATACCTCATTACTTAGAAAATGGGATGCTAGTGCCATCATGCTTTGTTTCAATAGTTTTTGGTGATGCACCATGGATTCTCGACTTTTCCGCTCCTCCTCAAGTTGAATCTTTACTTCCTTTAGCTGGCATTCTACACTCTCTCTTTTACGAGGTTCTTTTTCCCCCTCTTTTTGTTGTGCTTGTAGTTTCTCTTGAATTCCATTCATGGATTTCCTACTTGTAGACTTAATTCCTAATCCTTGACCACAACAATAACTTAACGTTTCGCCAACAAATTTCACAAATGTAGCATTAACAACCGGGTCTGAATCAGTATCCTCTTCAATTTTTTGAATTTGTTCAGCAACATATTTGTTCATCTTATCCTACAAAATATTTTATACAGGCTCTAACTTTCAATATTTATTTCTGCGGACTCACATTCTAGGAATAAGGATAAGAGTTTCGCTCGTACATTTAATTCCGCAGAGGCATCATTAACCCAATGTTCGTTCTTCATCTGAGTCAATTCGCAATACGTTGAAAAAGAACATGGTGGTCATGACTTTTAAGTCCAAAATTCTTGCTTCCTTAACATTGACACAACGACTAATGTTAGAAGCATAAGCATCAGAAAACTTTATTTCTTTGATGAGCTGACAAAATTGAATCTTCTCAGTTTTAGACATTGTATAGCTTGCTGGAGGAAGTATGTATTTATTCCCACTTTTTATTGGATGAGGGGTTTTTTAATTTTCATCTCTTGTAAGTCCAATCGAGATTTTAATGTATCCTTTATTTTTCCTTCAATATCTAATAACGTCCATATCACACTTTCACTGATGTTTTTCTCTATATGGATCACATCCAAATTATGTCTCAACAATAAAGTCCTCCAATATGGGAGTTCAAAGAATACACTTTTCTTCTTCCAATTGTCATATCTTATAGCATCTCGATTTCTTTTTCTTGTGATGTCGTCAACTAACACTTGTGAGGATGTATTAAGTTGTGAAAGCACATCATCTCCACTCAAAGCTTATGGTGCAAGTCTTTCTTCCTTTGTGTTATCAAAAGAAATTTTATTCCGACGATAGGGATGATTTAGTTCCAAGAACCTACGATGACCCATATAGCATTGCGTTCAACCATATTTCAAGTAAATAGAATAAGTATGTATATGACAAATCGGACAAGCTAATTTACCTTTAGTGCTCCAAACGGACAAAATACCATAAGCTGGAAAGTCATTAATTGTCCACAACAAAGAAGCACGCAAGAAAAAATTTTGTTTCATAAAAGCATCACAAGTCTCAATTTCACTCTCCTATAAGATTTTCAAATCATCTACCAAGGGTTGGAGATACACGTCAATATCCATACCAGGGCCTTTTGGTCCAGGAATAAGCAAAGACAACAAAAGATTTGATTGTTTCTTACATAACCATGGGGGAGATTATATGGGATCATGATTACTGGCCACATGCTATAGGCATTACTCACTGAACCAAAAGGATTAAAGTCATCTGAAGCAAGTCCAAGTTTTACATTACGTGGATCTGAAGCAAAATTTGGATACTTTTCATCAAAAAATTTCCACACCAATAAGTCAGTTGGATGTCGTAAAACTCCATCATCGGCTCGCTTATTTTTATGCCATCTCATATCTTCAGCGGTACGTTTTGTCATAAACAATAGTTGTAATCTTGGTATTATAGGAAAATATCTAAGAATATTTCTAGAAATTCTTTTATTTCTCTTATTTGAATTTCCTAAAGCAACATCTTCATCAGTAGCTTCTCCTTTTCTTATCATCCATCTTTTTTACCATATTTAGGACATTTCTCAAGATTTCCATATACCTTTCTATATAAAATGCAATTATTAACACATGCATCTATCTTCACATAATCTAGACCCAAACCTTTAATTATCTTTTGCACTTCATAGATAGAGTTCGGGAGTACATTTCCTTTGGGTAAAACATCACTCAGTAATTTCAATAAAGAGTCAAATGGGGTATTACTCCAGCCACGTAGACACTTCATTTGAAAAAGACGCATTACAAAAGAGAGTTTGGAGAACTTTTCACAATTAGGATATAGCTTTTGCTCTGCATCTTTTAATAACGTATATTGAAGCTCATAAGAAAAACCCTAGGCAGAATAGTTAATTAGAGAGTGCCCTAATTAAGAAAAACCCTAGGCAGAATAGTTAATTAGAGAGTGCGCTAAAAATTTGGGAGAAGTTATTGAAAAGCGAAAGTTTGCCGCGTTTGATTTTGGCGAAAAATTAGAATGTTTTAAGCCACAACCCACGCACCTTATTGGCATAATAATATGTATACCAACAAATAGAATTTATTGTTTCCAATTCTGTTTATATTTTAAATTTATTATTTTAAAAGTTATATTTTTTGCAACACCTAAAATTAGTTGTTGCTATTTATTAAAATTCAGAAACAATTCCATAGTTGTTGCCAAAACTTATTGGCCATTTTTAAAAATTTAAAGTTTATTATTTAAACTATAGAATATGGAAACAACATTAACATGTTTTCCAACAATAAAATGTTGTTTCCAAAAAGTCTATGTTACATCAAAAAATTTATCGAGTTGTTATCATTTATCTCTTTTTGCCAACAACATTTCAGTTATTGCTAAAATGTGCTTGCAAATTCCATACTTTCTTGTAGTGCGCAACATGTAATTCATATGATAGTCGGAGGAGCCGATATTCCACAAGGACACGTATTCAAGCGCACTAAGGTATCAATTACTAGGAAAAAATGGACCCGAGATTATGTACCAGAAGGCATTGTATCATTCAATAATGAAGAAGCAGAAGAAATTACTCAGCCCCACAACGACGCTCTGGTGATTTCTATCGTATTAAATAAAGTTCAAGTTAAGCGTGTTTTAGTGGTTCCAGGTAGCTCGGCAAATATCATCTGATCAAGGGTCGTCGATCAGCTCGGCGAACGGGATCAAATCGTTCTCGCAGCTCGGGTATTGATCGACTTCAATATGACCAGTGAGACAACTAAAGGATAGATTATCCTACCAGTGAACGTGGTTGGAACCATTCAAGATACCAAGTTCCACGTAATCGAGGGCGACATAAGATATAACACCCTACTCGGGAGGCTTTGGATCCACAACATGAGGGCAGTCCCTTATCCACCAAATGATAAAATTCATGACGTCGAACGGGGTAAAAATGGTGTACAGGGAGTAGCATGCTGCAAAGAAAATGTTCGCAGTCAATGAGGTAATACCGGCATCGGCGCTATCAACATCAGAAGGATAGAGATCAAAAGTAAACAGGAAGCCAAATAGCAATCACCGCCACCAGCCTTGAGCGAATCGAAGAAGCAGGAAATAGAAGAAGAAGAAGAGGAAGATTTTTTTACTCCTCGAATTTTTGTTGTTCTCGAAGATTTCGACGCTACCAAAGCAACGGTCGAAGAGCTGGAACAGGTTTTATTAATCGAGTACCTGTCCGAATGAAAGGTATACCTGGGAACAGGGTTAACCCTCGAACTCAAGAAAAAGCTTATTCAATTTCTTATTAATAACATATATTCTTTTGCTTGGTCCCACTTAGACATGACAGGGATCCCATTGGAGATAACAACACATCGACTAAGCCTAGACCCAAGGTTCATATTGGTGAAGCAAAAGAGAAGTCCCCAGTCCGAGGTAAAGCACACATTCATAAAGGACGAGGTAACTAAACTTCTCAAAATAGGGTCCATTCGTGAGGAAAAATATCCCAAATAGTTATCCAATGTAGTCGTAGTCCCTAATAAAGGGAACAAACTTAGGATGTGTGTAGATTATAAAGATATAAATAAGGCATGTCCCAAAGATTCTTTTCCATTGCCTAACATTGATCGCATGATCGATGCCACGGCCAGCCACGAGATCCTTAGTTTTCTCGATGCCTATTCCGAGTACAATCAAATGAACTCGTAAGACCAAGAAAAAACTTCATTTATCACCAAGTATGGAATATATTGTTATAATGTAATGCCCTTCCGGATAAAAATCGCAGGAGCTACCTACCAATGCCTAGTAAATTGAATGTTCGAAGAGCAAATAGGTAAGTCAAGGGAAGTATATATTGATGACATGCTAGTTAAGTCCCTGCGCGTAGAGGACCATTTGACACATTTGCAGGAAACATTCAAGATACTAAGGAAATACAACACGAAGCTCAACCTCGAAAAATGTTCTTGTGGGGTTGGTTAGGGCAAGTTCCTTGGCTTCATGGTGTCGAATTGGGGAATTGAGATCAACCCCGATAAATCAAGGCCATCGAAGACATCACCGTCGTGGACAGCGTAAAAGTCGTGCAAAGGCTGACAGGGCAGGTAGCTTCCTTAGGATGATTTATCTCGAGATCATCGGATCGGAGCCAGAGATTCTTCTCTCTACTTAAAAAGAAGAATGATTTCGCCTGGACCCCGGAATTCCAACATGAGTTAGAGGAATTGAAGCGATACCTCTCAAGCCCACCATTGCTTCATACTCCAAAGGTAGATGAAAAACTCTACTTGTACTTGGCAGTCTCAGAAATCGCGGTAAGTGGTGTCTTGGTTCGAGAAGAGCAAGGTACGCAATTTCCTGTTTATTATGTAAGTCGAACTCTAGGAGAAGCAGAAACTAGATATCCACACTTAGAGAAATTGGCACTTACACTGATAAGCGCCTCTAGGAAGCTAAAATCGTATTTTCAATGTCACCTCATATGTATATTAACCACTTATCTGCTTCGTGATGTTTTGCATAAGCCCAAACTGTCAGGACGATTGGCCAAATGGGTTGTCGAACTCAGTGGATACGATATCGAGATCAACCCCGAACGGCCATCAAGTCTCAAAATTTTAGCAGACTTCGTGGACGATTTCACGCCAACCCTCGTACCCGAAGTCGAAAAGGAAATCTTGTTAAAATCAAGTACATCATCGGGGGTGTGGGCCCTTTTCACATACGGCGCTTCGAATGTGAAGGGGTCCGGGCTAGGCATCATTTTGAAGCCGCCCACGTGCAGCACTATTAACAGTCCATCAAAACTTCTAAGTTGACTAACAATGAGGTCGAGTACGAGGCCATGATTGCAGGTCTTGAACTAGCTAAAAGCTCGGGGCGAAAGTCATTGAAGCCAAGTGCGACTCCTTGCTGGTAGTAAACCAAGTTAACAAAACCTTCGAGGTTCGAGAGGATAGAATGCAAAGGTATTTGGACAAGTTGCAGGAGACATTGCACTATTTTAAAGAATGGACCTTGTAGCACGTACCTCGAGAATAGAATAGTGAAGTCGATGCTCTTGCAAATTTAGGGTCATCAGTCGAGGAGGATGAAATTATCTCGGGGACTGTCGTTCAACTCTCGAGATTCGTGATCGAAGAAGGTCATGCTTAGATAAACTCCACAAGCTTAACTTGGGATTGGAGGAATAAATATATTGAATACTTGAAAAACGGAAAGCTCCCATCGAACCCTAAAGAATCAAGGGCTCTACGAAAAAAGGTTGCTCGATTCACGTTGGCTGAAGATGGAACATTATACAGAAGGACGTTCGACGGACCATTAGCATTATGTTTGGGACCAGGTGACACTGATTATGTTCTACGAGAAGTTCATGAAGGTACTTGTGGAAACCACTCTAGTGCCAAATCACTAGTTCGCAAAGTCATCAGGGCAGGATACTATTGGGGCAGTTTGGAAAAAGACACTAAGGAGTTTGTTCGAAAATGTGATAATTTCCAAGGTATGCACCGATGATCCACCATCCCGGAGAACAACTTCATTCGATCCTATCCCCATGGCCATTCATGAAATGGGGAATGGATATCTTCGTACCTCTGCCATTGGCTCCAGGTAAATCTAAATTCATTTTGTTTATGACTGACTACTTATCTAAATGGGAGGAAGCACAAGCCTTCAAAAAAGTCATAGAAAAAGAAGTTACAGACTTCATCTGAGATCACATCATATGCCGATTCGGGATACCTGCCGAAATTGTATGTGAACACGGAAAGCAATTCATCGGCAGCAAGGTAACAAAGTTTCTCGAAGAACATAAAATAAAAAGAATCTTATCGACAGCGTATCATCCAAGTGGGATTGGATAGGCCGAGTCAACGAACAAAACTATCATTCAGAACCTGAAGAAAAGGTTGAACGACGCCAAGGGAAAATGGAGAGAAATCCTACCCGAAGTCTTTTGGGCATATCGAACAACGTCGAAGTCCAGTATGGGGGCAAACCCGTTCTCCTTAGTATATGCTCCGAAGCCTTGATTTCAGTCGAAGTCGGGGAACCCAGCGCCATATTTCGAATATAATGGAAGAATCAAATCACGAGGCTATGAATACTAGCCTCGAACTATTGGATGAAAAATGAGAAACCGCCCTTATTCGGATGGCTGCGCAAAAATAACGCATCGAGAGATATTATAATCGGAGAACCAACCTTTGCCACTTCAGAATTGGGGACTTAGTCCTAAGGAAAGTCACCATCAACACCCAAGATCCTAATAAAGGGAAACTCGGCCCAAATTGTGAAGGGTCCTATCAAGTCCTCGATATCGCCGGAAAGAAATCTTATAAGCTTGGCACGATGAATGATGAACAACTGCCAAATAATTGGAACCTATCACTTCTCAAACGATATTATTTCTAAAGTATGACTCTCTCCCTTTTTCATTTATATTCGATACTAACTTATTGTAGGTGTTTGATCAAATACATCGAGACCTCGGGTTTTAAAGCACGCATTGCACTCTTTTTCTCTTAGATCGGTTTTTATCCCAAATGGGTTTTTCCGGCGAGGTTTCTAACAAGGCAACAATTATATGTGCTACCTGGGGAAAATTCAACGGTATCCGAGGCTTCCTTACATTCAACCTCGAATACTGGAGGACATCACCCTCGAATGATTTATCTTAAAAGGAAAATACTTCGTGTCAAAAGGGTCTCGATAGGGAAACTTTGTAATGGGCCAAACGGTCGAACGAATCGTGTCCATATAGATTAGTCGATCCCCAATGGAAAAACATGTACGCATGAACAAATTATTCAAAGAATCATTTTTCCTTATCAAATATCTTGTGCCTCGAAGAAAATTTTCTACTATACAAGCTCCATGCTTATGATTTTTGTGAAAAATGGCTCAAGGGCCAAGTATAAATGAACCTCGAATGGTCAACCCCGCTACTCGGGTATTCCGTCGAAAATCAACATGTTCGAGTTGTCTAAACTTGAATCCATAAGACCTGAAAGAGGCACCCCTCGATTTATAGGCCAAGGCCATCGTTCTCGGGGACTAACGCTTCGAACAAGTTCGAAGTGTTGTTGGTAAATAAGCCCAAGAGGAATACCCAAAGGATATGGCCAAACTAACGCGGATCGGAGACGTCTGAATCCCACAATAAAAATAGGCCTTCGAATTCTTTGAAAACCGATTAAAAAGGCTACCCTCGGCAAAATAATCAAAAGGTCTTCGATAAAATCAGCCCTCGAAAAACCTTGAAACGTATCAAATTGTCCTAACACAAACTTTTTCTAAGGCACAAAAAGAAAAGGGATTTCGATCAACATTAAACCCTCAAAAAACCCACTGGGTAAAAAATACATGCTAAGGCATAAGAAATTTTTACTAAGTCTTTAAGCCGGAAGAGGGAAAAAGTATTCATCCTATAGAGGCCATATCGTCCCAATTTAAATAGCCTAAGGGCCAATACAATTAGAGTTCGAAATCGTGTTCTCACTCAATTCGAACCTAAGGGTTCCACTATTTAAAGCTCAAATAAAAACTCACTCGGCTAGGACTCGAGTATTCATCATTACTCGATACAAACCTTAAGGGCTATGTTGTTGTAAGTTCGAACCTTACCCGAACTCGACTATAAAAACAGTGATATTGTGACTTCGATCAAGCCACCCAAAACCAAAATCTCGAACATATTGTTCAAAGCATAAAATTGTGCTAAACTTTTACAAGGCACTAAGCATGTTTAAAGACAAAAATTGGGAAGGCATTCAAAAGAAAATTTTCTTTATATATATGGACAAAAATATGTACAGGAGACCTACAAGGGTCTTACAAAAGAAAAAAGGAAAAATAAATCCTAACTATGTCCGGGGTTGATTTCTTCCTCGGGGGAAGCTTCTCCTTCAGGCCCCTCACCATTATCAGAACCACCTAATCTGCCTTCATCATCTTCATTATCGGAGGAGGTAAGCAACCTGGCATCGGCTTCAAGCACCTTAGCTTGAGTTATCTTCTCGGAGAGGTCAAAACCTAGAGCATGGATTTCTTCGAGGGTCTCCCTCCGAGATTGGAACTTAGCCAAATCATTACTCCACCGCACCCGATCAGAGGCCTCCCTCAGCTGAGTTTGGGAATCCTCGGCATCATCCACGTACATGTCTATAGACTTGTCATCCAAGACCTTCGTCTTTTCGACCTCCGCCTTGGCCTCAGCAAGCTCGATCTCAGCTCTTCGATCCTTTTGGCCTGCGCTGAGATCTTCTCTTTAGTGCTCCAAAGTTGAACTTCGACCGATGACAGTTTGTCCGAGGCAGTCTTTTTTTCTGCAGCAAGGCGGTCCATGTTCTCCTTCCACCGATCAAAGTCAGCTCTAACTTGATCGACTCCCCCTCGGAACAGCTCGATCCTTTCAATCTTTTGCTGCAACTGAGATTACGAAGTATTAGCCTCCACCCTTGGATCAAGCCCGTACTTTTTCAAAATGATAGTTATCTTCTCGTTCAGATCGGTCTCTTCCTTACGATCCTTGGCCAAATATGCTCAAATGTTCCTGAGCTCTTCATCCTTTTGCCCGTAAAGGAGCTTCAAAGCATTCCTCTCCTCTGAGGTTTAGATCGGCCTCACATTGGCTCAGGTCGGCCCGATACTTGGTAAAGGCCTATACAAGAAGAAATATATAAGTCAGACTTAAAGAAAGAAAAATAAGAAGAGGAGTTACAATAAACAATGCTTACACGAGATAGGACACGTTGGGCCTCTTCGAAGAGGATAGAAGCATCACTAAGGTCGGAGGCATCATCGATCCCAGTAAAGCAATCCCGAAAGGGATCCCCTTCACCAAAGACTCCGCCTATGTCGGGAGTCTTCATGTCCCGAGCCTCTCTTATTTCCTCCTCAGAGTAAGTCGGCAGAGATGGCAAATTTCATTTCCCCAAGCAAGTCACTCGGGGCGCTCTGATCGGCCCTCGGGGTTTTAGAACCGGCCTCGTGCAGTATTTTTGTAGATGGTCGAGAGATGATCTCGACCTTAGACGATTCGAGGTCCTCACCTGAACCTTCTTGGAAGCCTCCTTGATGTTTTTAGACGTCAATACCACACAAGAAGATAGGTTACTTTGTGTGGTACCCAATTTTTGAGTGTTGTCTCAATAGAAGAACCTGGTTCTTCTTGGTGTTCCAACTACTACTGTTGCGGAATAATAAAAATAGTAAAGTAAAAACACAGAGATTTTTACGTGGAAAACACCTGGCTCAAAAGGTGAAAAAACCAAGACCTACTCCTCAGTAGGATTTGCTCAAACTCTTCACTAAAACTCTGAGCCAAACGGACTTACAAAATAAAATCTTTTGTAATCCTAGGACTAACTCTAATCCATTTGTAGTAACTAGCCCCTAACTAATTTCTACAAGCTTCAAGTTAACTCTAACTTGAACAATGTGTACCTATTACAATTGCTTCTATGAAAGCTGAAAAGATACAATATTAAAACTCCTACTACAACCAAATAGAGTCAATGATAAACAGATGGAATTGGTTCTTCTAGTTGGTCTGTAGCCTTTGTGTGGCACAATAATTCTGCTTGCAAAATATCTCTGGGAACTTTGCTTTCAGATTTTGATTCACTTCAGCTTTTGTGCATTGAGAATTCTAGCAGAAATACATCGAGTATTTATAGAATCAGTTGTTGAGTTTGTCGTCCAATTCTAGTCCAACCCTACATGGGTGAACAAATTCGTATCAAACTCAACTTCCTTTCTTTTGTTACTTTCCTTGTTGAATTCGACTTCAATCTTCTCATCAGTTTGCAACCTTTTCGCATTAGGAGACAATATCTTGGTTCATTGATATTTCATATTCACAAATATCTCCTGTGCATATACGGTTCATGTGCCAGCTATTCAGTTCAAGATGCGTGCTCTGATGGACGTGGTTCAACTGGTCAGCCATTTGTCAGTCTTCAAAACTATGCAGTAACATGGGTCAACAAATTCCCCCTTTTTGATGATGACAAACTCTGTGCCTAATCATGTATACACTTCACACACTTTGTATGGTTTTAAGCATTAATCATAGAGAAACCAGGTTCATTAGGTTATAAATATCACTTTGAAAAAAAATTTGAAAAAGTTCAGCACATATCTTCCCCCTTTTGGCATCACGAAAAGTTTGCGAAATGATAAACTCACCAATGTTGTTAACAATTACTCATGGCCATTGAGTCAACTGCAGGTGCAAACATGATTAATCATCATAAGTAACCAATAAATGTAAGTATCTAAGAAATTGAGACAAGTCAATAACAAAACAGCAAAAGTTCATTGATTAGGAACATACATCAAACACCATACAAACCAAAACAAAAACAGCCCTAACCATGAGCAAAATAGAATAAAACTAAAAGAAACTGAACAACTGATCTAAAGAGGGGTTTTGGAAGCTTTGGATAGCCTAAGAATTGGAAGGTGCAGTGGAGGTTGTGGTCTTGGATTGTAGGAGAGAAAGCATCTGCTTAAGAATACCCTCGTTCTTTTCTTTCTCCTTTTCTAATTCAGCCCTAAGAGCATCCCGCTCAGCTTCAACCTCAATCACACGAGACTTCAAAACGAAGGATCTCCATATCCTTGATCTCGCTTTCCTGCACCAGAGTTCTAACATTGCTGTTGACTGGTTGCTTCCTAGATGAACCAGGTTCATCCACAGGAACATTGACATTGTAGTCACATGTCAGCAAAGTTTCCTTCCCAAAATAGTCTTTGGCAGTAGCCATCTCAGCCTTCTTCACTGGAACCCCAAAATGTGCAAGCACTGCTATCAGAATGAAGCCATATGGAATTGTGTGTGCTTTGGTTCCATTCAAAACTCTGTCCAAGAGTTGGATGATGAAAGCCGACCAATTGATTTTCTTTCCCCTGTACAAGCACTCCATCAAGGTCAGATCCATATAATTTGCAATGTTCCTTCTTTCTTGTTTGGGCAGTAGGAACTTGATGACGAACTCGAAGAATAGGTTAATTAATTAAAGACTGAACTTCTTGAAACTGGTTCAATTTGGGTAAGTACGAAGTATTTGTATTTGAACCAATTATGAAAAGAATCCTGCTCATGTGTAACTGTAATTAGTTCAATAATTGTATGGAGATGAGCACGTACCTTGTCAGTCAGATGAACCAGCAGAAATGAACCAGGTTCATCGTGTTGGAGTCCTTAATTTGCCTCAATTTACAAAGATAGAGAAACATCATTAGCAACCAAAGAATCATATTAATTCATGGCAAGAGAGTATGACAGTAAAGTCATGATGTTGAGAAATGATTAGACTTGTTGATTATCTATGTTAGTGTTTCTAGCCAAAAATAATCATTTTTTCAGCTTTTGTTTTCGATTTTTTTTTTCAATCAGGTGATCTTAATCATCCCTAATTCCAGCATGTTTCTCTCAAAATGCTCCCTACTAAGTGCTTTAGTGAATATATCAGCAATTTGATGATCAGTAGCACAAAATTCGATTGAGATCATTCCCTTGTCATAGTTATCCCTTAGGAAAAGGTGCCTAACATCTATGTGCTTAGTCCTCTTATGATGAACCGGGTTCTTCGTCATACTAATAGCACTAGTGTTATCACAGAAAATAGGAATACATCCCACATCAATACCAAAACCCATGAGTTATTGCTTGATCCATAGCAACTGGACACAGCATGAGGCTGCAGCCACATATTCAGCCTCAGCAGTAGACAAGGCTACTGAATTTTGTTTCTTGGTGGCCCAAGAGACAAGGCAGGAGCCCAAAAAGTGAGCCATGCCTGAAGTACTTTTCCTGTCAACCAGGAAACCTGCATAATCAGCATCAGCATATCCTACAAGGTCGAAATTACTATCTTTAGGATACCAAAGACACAAATCAGTGGTGCCTTTCAGATATCTCAAAATTCTTTTCACTGCAGTGAGGTGGGACTTCTTTGATTTGCCTGAAACCTAGCATACAATCCCACGCTGAACACAATATCAGGTCTGCTGGCAGTGAAATATAATAGAGACCCAATCATCCCTCTGTATAGCTTCTGATCAACAGATGAACCAGGTTCATCCACATCCAATTTTGTAGTTGTGGCTATGGGAGTGTCTATTTCTTTTGAGTCTTCCATTTTAAACTTCTTGAGCAATTCTTTCACATACTTTTATTGGTGGATCATTGTTCCATTTGGGTTTTGCTTAATTTGCAAGCCTACGAAAAAGTTTAACTCACTCATCATACTCATCTCAAACTCACTTCTCATTAGCATAGCAAATTCCTTGCTCAATTTTTCAGAAGTCGCCCCAAATATAATATCATCCACATATATTTGCACAACCAGGAGATCCTTACCCTTTTCCCTTAAGAACAAGGTACTATCAATTTTGCCTCGTTTGTACCCATGTTCTAGCAGGAATTTTGATAATCATTTGTACCATGCTCTTGGTGCTTGTTTGAGACCATATAGAGCCTTGTCGAGTTTTTATATATGGTCAGGTGACTCCTTGCTTTCAAAACCTAGAGGTTGCTTGACAAATACATCTTCCTTCATTTAGCCATTAAGAAAGGCACTCTTAACATCCATCTGATGAAGAGTGAATTCCATGTGTGCAGCAAATGCTATAAGAAGTCTGATTGCCTCCAGTCTTGCCACAGGGTCAAAGGTCTCATCATATTCAATTCCTTCTTCTTGACTATACCCTTGAACGACTAATCCTGCCTTATTCCTTGTAACAGTTCCATCCTCATCGAGCTTGTTCCTGAAGACCCACTTGGTGCCAATCACTGATCTGTCTAGTGGCCTGGGTACCAAGTGCCATACTTGACTTCTTTCAAATTGATTCAGCTCTTCTTGCATGGCATTTACCCAATCAGCATCTTGTAGGGCTTACCCAATGTTCTTTGGTTCGATCATGGATAGAAAGGCATCAAACGCAAACAGATTTTTCAAGGATGATCTTGTTTTGATTCTGGATGTCAAAATTGTTATGATGTTCTCAAGAGGGTGGGAACTCTGATATCTGTGTGGTTTAAGTACCAGTTGTTCATTCTTAGACGATTCCATGGTGTCTTGTTGTTGTGGAGCAGGATCAGGGCCAGGTTGCATATGTTGAATTCCCCCTGTCATGATGCTTGGGGTAGTTGAACCTGGTCCATCACCTGTTCCACCTTCCATGCTTGCTTCAATGTGATCACTGCTTCTTACCAGTCCAAGCTCCTCATCTTCAGGTTCCTGTCTCTCAGCAAGAATGTTAGTTTCATCAAAGACAACATGTATACTTTCTTCTACACACATAGTTCTTTTATTATACACTTTATAAGCTTTGCTATGTGATGAATATCCCAAGAATACTCCCTCATCACTTCTGGGGTCAAATTTTCCTAGGGAATCTTTGCCATTATTATGTACAAAACACTTGCATCCAAAAGCCCTAAAGTGGGATATGTTGGGCTTTCTCCCTTTAAGTAATTCATAGGGAGTTTTCTCTACCAGAGGTATGGTCATGCATCTATGGATTATGTAATAAGCAGTGTTTATTGCTTCAACCCAGAAGATGTGAGGTAGTTTGCTAGATAGAAGCATGGTTCTTGCCACGTCTTCAAGAGTTTTGTTTTTCCTTTCAACAACCCTATTTTGCTGTGGGGTTCTAGGAACAGAAAAGTTATGATTAACACCATGTTCATCACAGAACTCAGCAAACTTAGCATTCTCAAATTCAGTACCATGGTCAGATCTTATTGATGCTAGTTGATGTCCTAATTGATTTTGAGTTTTCTTGACAAATGAGGTGAGCATATCAAATGCTTCCTCCTTAGATGCCAGGAATAAGTGAACCTTGAATAATCATCAACTAGCACCATCACATATCTCTTACCACCTCTACTCAGAGTTCTCATAGGACCACATAGATCCATATGAACCAGTTCCAACGTCCTGGTGGTACTGACTATTTTCTTACTTTTGAAAGAAGACCTTACCTGCTTCCCCCTGGCACATGCCTCACAAACGTTTTCCTCCTTGAACTTAATGCTAGGAAGTCCTACCACTAAGTCCTTGGAGACTATTTTGTTAAGCTGAGTTAGATTCGCATGACCAAGTCGTTTGTGCCACATGAGGGGATCACTGTCCAGCACATTTAGGCAAGTGAATTCATTTTCAGACAGTGTGGACAAGTCTATGACATAGATGTTATTCATTCTTTTTCCCTGCAAAACAATCTTGTCAGTAAGCAGGTTAATCACAAAACATTTTGTGGAAGTAAAAGCAACCAGGTTACCTCTGTCACATTTGTGATACACTGATCAGGCTATATTTCAAGCCATCTATTAGATACATATGTTCAATGGATTGTGTGGCATCCTTACCTACCTTAACAACCCCAATGATTTCACCTTTCTTTCCGTTTCCAAAGGAGATATTTCCTCCTTTGAGACTTTCAAGTGAAAGGAACTGTTCCATGTTCCCAGTCATATGCCTTGAGCAGCCACTATCCAAATACCAAATTTGACTGCCTCCTCTGACTTGAACCTACAAAAGAATCAGGGGTTAGTCTTAAGAACCCAAACTAGTTTGGGTCCTTTTCTATGAGAGAATGGATGAATCAAATTTTTCATGGCCCAATTTGGTAGTCAGTTTTCCCTTTTTACAAACCTCTCATTTCTTCGACTAGCCTGCTCTTTTGCAGTACACTCATATTTGTAGTGCCCAGTCTTACCACAATGGGTGCAGATTTTATTCTCAGGGGGAGTGAGATACTTGCTTTTAGGATCCCACTTGGTCAATTGACTTCCAAAGCCAATCCCTCTCCTGTTGCTACTATGATTCTCTTGAAGCCATATCAGGCATCAGAGGATTTATTCCATTTACAAGTTCGATCTAATTCATGTTTGACTTTGCCAAGTTCTTCATTAAGAGTTCTTATCTGTTCATCCTTGGCATACATCTTATCTTTTAGTTTTCCCACGTTTTCTTCTAACATGATATGAGAATAATCAACAACCTTTTTACTGGATCCTAGCTTTAGCTTTAAGTTTTCAGATTTTAGTTCTAGAATCTCAGTTTCAAGTGGATGAACCTGGTTCAACAAGTCAGTGTTTTTCTTTTCAGATTCACTGACTCTGATTTCCAGGTTCATGCACTTTTCTTTTAGCATTGCACATTATTTAGATATTTGATCATTCTCTTTAGTTGTTGATCACGTCTCACCCACACTACTATATAAGTATGAAGGCAAGGATCGTGTAGCGTTTACCCGAATGGTCGGGATCGAATCCACACGGAGTCTATAATGGGAGTGAGTCTATAAGTGATCTAAAAGGGTCGAGTGTTTCTAATTGCACTTCTAATCATTTGTTGGTGTTGAACTATGCTAAGTGTATTCTATTGTTTGTAAGCTAATTAATGACTAACTTGTTTTTGTTGTTGTTTTCTGATATTAATAAAGGCACTAGGGTCGTGTCCGTTGCCTAGGTGGATGCACAATGGGGTTCAATTCTAAGGTCGGGGAATTGGCTAGGGATACATCTATAACCAATGCACGAAGGTGCTCACTCTATACCTCTCGGTAGGTTGAGTGATTTTACCCTAATTGCCCCTCTCGAGGTCAATTGGGTGCCAATTAATCAAGCAATTCAGGATTAAGTAGGGTGTTACTCTCTCGAGGTTTAACCCGTTAATTAGGGCTCAATTAGGGTTTGACCATTTCTGGGTTCAACCCAATTGATTGGGACTACCAATCTCTTTATAATGCCCCAATTTCCTATTAGGCTAATTTCTAGACTCAAGTCTTCTTTCTCAAGAAAAACTCAAGTCATGAAAAGGTTGATTAGTGTTTGCAACCACTAATTATAGCNCCATTACATACCCACACTAGGGTTGAGCCACAACCCTAGCTAATGGGTCTAGCTACTCATAATCAAAGATGAAAATAATGATAGAGAAGAAGAATAACCCATTTAATTGATTCCTAACAACGAAACTGAAGTTTTCAATGTTAAAAATGCAAGAAAAAAACTAGAAAGATAAAAACCCTAAAATATTCACGTGCTCTCTACTTCAGAAATTACCAGATCTGTAAAGAAATTACAAAATAGTCTATTTATAGTCTGCAAAATTTTTGGACAAAAATGCCCCTGCGGGACCACCGCGGACCGCAAAAATACGACCGCAGTCCGCGAAAATAATGAGGATGTTGAGTTGCTGGTCTTCTGGTGAGGTTCGACCGCGGACCGCGAAATAAGGATCGGTGACCGCGTGAAAACTTGCATTGTCTTCAATCCTCACTGGAATGCCACCGCAGATCGTGAAATGAGGACCGCGGCCGAGGTGGAAACTTGTATTATTTCCCAAGCTCATAGGAATGCCACCGCTGACCGCAAAATGAGGACCGCGGCCGCGGTGGAAACTTGCCTTGTGTTCAACCTTACTAAATGCCACTGCGGTCCACGAGACGAGGACCGCAGCCGCGGTGGATGCTTGCCTTACTTTCGACCTCACTAGAATTCCACCACGGACCGTGAAATGAGGACCGCGGCTGTGGTGGCCTTTTTGCTTGATCATCTTTGTTGTGTTTGATCCTTGTGCCGGATTCACTCCTGTTTTGAGCATATTTTAGACTGAGTGTCTTCATTTCTGGTTCAATCCTGCAACAAGCACAACGTATAAGCTTTCGGGGCCACTTTGTGTACCGTTATATCTAAAATTTATGTATAATGGAACGGAAAACGAGGCAAAAATACAAGTTATCATTTGTTTCCTCAGAATCATCTATGAAATCAAGTAGCAACTCAGAGAGTTTTTTCTTAAATAGGAACTTTACTTTGTTTTTAAGATGGGAGATACTTACCTCTGGTTCTTCATGTGATTCCTCATCAAATTCTCCAATTGCCATGAGGGCCTGATCTTCAGTCTCCCCATCTTCTGATTCCTCATCTGAATTTTCCCCCCAAGCAGCAACCATAGCTTTGTTGTGGTTTTCTTGGGTTGGACATGTTCCTTCTTCCCATTCCTTATTTCATATCTCTTCTTTTTCCATTCTACTTCCCACTGAGGACATTTTTTATGAGATGGTCAGTTTTACCACATTTATAGCATCCCTCATTGGTTGGCCTTTCTGGGGATTTTGCTTTGTTGTAGTTTCCTCCTCTAGAGATGCCCTTCTTCCTCATGAGAAAGTTTCTGAATTCTTTGGTGATCATGGCCATCTCATCATCCTCCAGATCTGCTCCCTCAGTGATTCTTATTGCTAGACTCCTCTCTTTCTTTGGACCATCCATCTTCATTGTTTGCCTTCTCAGTTCATAAGCAGTGAGGTTTCCAATCAGCTCATCTAATCTCAGGGTTGCCATATTTT
>ML362904.1:0-14111 GCA_005239505.1 Nicotiana paniculata | reverse complement strand
AAACATAATTAGGTATATATAAAGAGATAAATTAAAAGAGTTAAATAATAAAATAATAATAAATATAGGTAAATAGTAATGAGAGAGATGAATAGTGTAACCCTATATTTGAGGAAACACTATTCATTCCCCATTATGGGGGCAAAAATGGGGATGGGTTGGAGCCAAATTACCCCAAATTTTTCCCCCATTACGGAGAAATGGGGGTGGGTTGGAGATGGCCTAACTAGCTTTAATGCATAACTTTTTCCCGATTTTTTTTTAAAAAGTACTTTTGGCGAGAAATAATTTATGCTTGGCTAATTAATTTGAAAAACACTTTTAAGTAATAATTAATATTTGATCAAGCTTTTAAAAAGTGTTTTTGGATATATTTTTTTCAAAAGTGATTTCGAGGAGAAGCCTCTAATCAAATATACCTTTTTCATTCTAAAAGCTTGGCCAAAAACTTTAATTTTGGAGAAAAAATATTTTTGGTCCCAAAAAAAAACTTGGCCAAACATACTAAATCTCTAACTGTTTCGAGTTCCATTTCTTTGAAAAATATTGGAAATGAACACTTCAAATTGCCGCCAGGGATTAGTTAGAAAATTAAGGCATATAATCAAATGGTTTGCTGGTGTGAGCTTTTTACAAAATTGTTGCGGCTTTGTTTTTCACTGTAATTCACTTCTCCTTCCCGTCCCATGTCACCATAGTTAATAAGAAAAAAAATATTAGACTCAAAATCAGTGTTTGGCCATAAATTTTTCAATTTTCACTTGAAGATGAATATTAGATTTTTTCGAATATTCGAAAAACTGTCAATATCTGTTTTTCAAAATTTTCATTCAGATCACTCACAAAAATTTAAAAACAATCCAAAATTATATTCATGTTCAAACATAACTCTAATTTTCAAATACCATTTTCACTTGAATTTTTTTTTAAAGTTTTTTTCGAAATTTTACAATTCTTATATCCAACGCCCGCTTAAGAATAATGAAATGCTAATTTTGTAGAGACAAATCCTACAAGCGTGCTAACGGAACAAGAGAGTAGTCAAGCCAAAAGTAATTACGTAGGAGGTCTCACACTCAGAAATGGCTCCACACTGCTTTGGTGTGGTCAGGATGCTTCTGCGACGGCGAGATTTCTCCCTCCTCTCTCTCTCTCTCTCTCTCTGTTTGTGTGTGTGAAGAATAAGACGGTTAAAATTGGTAAGATTGTGAGATAAAATTTTATATAAGCAGGATGTCAAAATCAAGGAATGAATTGGTTGGCTTAAATTGATAAAAAATCAAAAGTATTGTTAGGTTTGGGGTTGAAAGTGTCTATAGAAAATGTTGTTAGTACTCCTAAACCAAACTAATTCATTTATTTATCAAAAGCTAAATCAGCCTGCAAATACTTTTAATATGTTGTGATATTGTCGTTTGGATCAAGTTCGTATGATTTTTCCAAAAGGTCCAATAATCACAGATAAAGACATAGGAGAGCAAGCGGAACACAACTTAAATCTGATAATCACAGATAAAGAAAGGACAAGTAACAACTCAACAAAATCAACCGCTTTCACACAAGGTTTTAGTCAATAAACTCCACGAGGTACCGAACCTCAGAATATTCATAACTCACGGGTACCAATTCCTGAACCCTAACACTTAGCATCATGTGCTCTCATTACACTTTATAACCGCACTGACGACTCACGTGCCAAATAGAGTCATTCTCACATAGAAGGCAAGTAAACAAGGATGTGCATCAATACACAACAATATTAAGAAAATCTCTTAACATATAAGAGTGCTTAACTACGTGTATGCTTGTGCAAGTGTCCTAACATAATTCATGCCAGCTAGTAAGTATAGGAAAAGAAATAGACAACACATACAATGTTTTCTCATAACTTTGCACAAGATAAAGCTCACAAAGGTAAGTGTATCACTGCACAAATATCAACAATGAGGATGCCCCCAGGCCATCACAAGTCATCACAAATCAATCCCGTACATAGCCCACCTTGTCTCGCCACGTGTGCAATAGTAAAGTAAAGGCATGCCTTGTCTCGTCACACGTGCATAATAATGTTCCCACCTTATCTCGCCACATGCGCAACCCACACACACACATATATATATATATATATCCATATTTGTCACGCCGCATGTGCAAATATCAATAGTAACAATAGCACGGTATAAACCTCGTGCAACCCCATAAAAACAATCACACGGCAAAAACCTCGTGCATCACAATAAAAATAACCGCACGACAGAAACCTCGCGCAACACCACAACAAGTACAACAACAACAATGACAATAATACAAGGGTACGACAAATGAATCAACTCAGAATTCCAAAACTCAAGGAAACGTGGGAACTAATTCACAATGAGTAGGCACAACAGAGAATGCTAGTCATAATAAGAACAACTCAACAAGAAGGAAGTACCATGTAACAACGGTCCACTATATACAGTTCGACAATGAGGGAGCTAAGACAAGTCGAGTAATTCCAAATAAGGACAAGTCAACTAAATTACAGGATGTCTAACTTCTTTTTAAGGTTGGGTAATTAGGAAATAGATACAACAAATTCAATAAGGATAAGTAGCAGAAAGATAATCATAGCCTCAATTAAGGGTGAGCAATTCAGAAGAGATAATTATACTTCAAGTAAAGATAAGCAGTTAGGAAAGGAAAACATGGCAATAGAAGAGATAACAACTTCAGTTAAGGCATGGATAGATCAAATAAGCAACAAGAGTGGATCATGAAGCAATTAATTCTAATTAAAGCAGGTTGAGGTGAACTAGTAATTAAGAAACGTAACCATAACGAGAACAACTACATATTCAGTAAATACAAGGACCTAAGAACCCTAAAAGGCCAATTTTTCCACAAATAAGTCAGAGCACGTACTCGTTACCTCGCGTATGCAGACTACAATTATCATAGAAGACTCAAATAATAAGAGGTAGTCCCCCCCCCTCCCCCCACAAGGTTATGCAAGATACTTACCTTAAAGAAGATAGACTGATACTCTAAAATGAATTTCTCAGGTGAAATGACCTCTAGACGGCTCAAATCTAACAAAAATAACTTCAAAGCACAAATAAAACTCATAAGAAACTATTCCGGACCATAAAGCCTCAATCTTTATCAAAATCTATAAATCGACCCCAGAAGTCGACCCCTGGGCCCGCACCTCGGAACCCGACAAATTTACAAAACCCGAACGCCCATTCCGATTCGAGTTCAACCATACTAAAATTATCAATTTTCAATACCAATTCGTAACTCAAATCATAATTTTTTTATTTTGATTTTCTTCAAAAATCTCCATTTTCCTCATCTCAAAACACAAATTAAATGATAAAAATAAATATAAAATTATGAAATATAATAAACTCTAGGTGAAGAACACTTACCCAATCTATTTGCTTGAAAACCCCACAAAGAATCGCTCAAAATCGAACTCTACAAGTCAAGATATGATAAAAATGGCCTAACCCTCGATTTGAAGATCTTATATTCTGCCTAAATGATTATGCATCGCGAACGCGGAGGAAGGATCGCGCTCGCGAAGAAGAAAAATGTGGCTGCCAAGAAGTGCTTCGCAAACGCGAAGACAAGCTCGTGAACGCGGAGAAGAAATAATTACTGCTCGAAATTACTAGTACGTGATCGCGAACAAACATATGCGACTGCGAATAAGGAAATTGATGGCCCAGGAACTAAGCTACACGACACGAAGAGACGGGTGCAGACAAAAACAAGGGAAAAGTAGACGTTCGCGACCGCGAATGGAATCACGCGAATGCGAACGCGAAGAACAATCATTCATTCTCCACAAATATCACTATGCGAACGCGATTAAGGAAACCAGATGGCAGAAACCAGTAGTCCAATAATAGAAGAAATTGGCCCGAGGCTCCCGGAACCCCGTCTAAACACACAAAAAGTTTGATAACCTAACACGGACTCGCTCGGGGTCTAAAATCACATCAAACAATGCCGAAACTACAAATTTCACCATGAATCAAACTTATGAACTTTTAAATCTTCCAACTTCAAAAACTTGTGCCGAAACCTATCAAATCAACCCGGAATGACGTCAAATTTTGCAGGCAAGTCCCAAATAACATAATAGAGCTTTTCCAACTCTCGAAATCACATTCCGACTCCGGTATCACCAAAGTCAACTGTTGGACAAATCTCTCAATCTTCAAAACTTCAATTTTTCCAACTTTCGCCGAAATGCTCCAAATTACCCTACGGGCCTCCAAATCCAAATCTGGACGCACGCCTAAGTCCAAAATCATCATATGGATCTTCTCATGACCTTATTCCACCGAACGAGACTTAAATTCTCAAAACGATTGGCCAGATCGTTACAGCCCCACGCCATCTTCCACTGCCATACTCGTCTCGCCAAACCTGGGCTCTGATGCTAGTTGGTGGGCTAAATCAGTGCAAAGATACTGTTAATATGATGTTTTATTGTCCATTTTGAGCCAAGTCCTCACAATTTTCCCAAAAGGCCTCAAACGATTAAAATATCCATATACTTTTTATGTAGACTCTCAATTTTCATCTATTAATGTGGGACTTTGTTCGCACATCCAACACAAACTAATCAAACAAAAAATATTTATTTTCAATGTTTTTAGTGTCATTTGTAGCCGTACCCTATATTTGTGCCACCTTTCAACCTGTACCCTATTTTTAAAAATTATTAATTTGGTAGCCAGCTTACAAAAAATCGTCATAAAGAGATAATTATACTCCTGACAAAAGATATAAAAGATGCATCATGCATTAATCGCATTACCATTATCCTCCATCACTCCGTCCCTCCTCATATTTCCTCTTCTCTCAGCAGCTTTATCAAAAAATCAGAAAGCGTTGAACCATATTCAAATTCTGAATTTAAAATTACATTGTAAGTATTGCAATTAATTTTTAGAAGTCGGATTGGTTTTTTGAAACTGATTGAATTCGTAATTCATCATGTTGTTTAAGTTTTAAACTTAAAAAACAAAATCAGAATTCAATTAACGCTTATAGATATTTTCACTTATGCTCATTTAAACACACTTGCATGAAGTTGTTTGATGGATGAAACATGAAATTTTCACTTATAGATCTTCAGAAAACTTTGCAGAGGGGATATAGAATAAAGTTGCTTCACGTTCAATTATGAAGTTTCAATCAAATACAAGCTATAAACTTCATATCGATGTAGTGTGAAGTTGTTTCATGTTCAAGCTAAAAGTTCATGATAATGCATGCTGAAGTTATTTAGTTCATTTGCTAAACTTTCATACCAAAACATGCTCAAGTATTGTAGTATGCTGAAATTTTTTAGTTTATTTGCTAAAACTTCAGATTAAACATGCTTAAGCTTTTGTCCTGCAGTATGTAATTTTCTAAAGAATTTTAGCTAATGCATGCTGAAGTTACTTAGTTCATTTGCTAAAACTTCATACCAAAACATGCTGAAGTTTTGTCCTGCATTCAACAGTTTTGTCATGAGCTTTTTCCTAAAACTTCAATATAAACAAGATGAAACTTTTTAGTTCATTTGCTAAAACTTCAGGACAAACATGCTGAAGCTTTGTAATATGCTGAATTTTTTTAGTTCACTAAAACTTCAGACTAAACATGCTTACGTTTTTGTCTTGCAGTATGTAATTTTCTAAAAAGTTTTGTCATGCATTTAACAATTTTGTCATGATCTTTTTCCTAAAATTCACTCCAAACAAGGTGAAGCTTTTTAGTTAATTTCTTAAACACTTCAGGACAAACATGCTGAAGTTTTTGTTCAGCAGTATGTTAATTTCTAATGAATTTATGCTAATACATGCTTAAGATTTTTAGTTCATTTCCTAAAACTTCATATCAAAACATGTTGAAGTTTTATCCTGCATTCAACAGTTTTGTCATTAGTTTTTTTTCTAAACTTCAGTATAAACAAGCTGAAGTATTTTAGTTCATTTGCTAAAGCTTCAGGACAAACATGCTGAAGTTTTTCTCCTACAGTATGTTAATTTCTGAAGGCTAAAACTTCATACCAAACATGCTGAAGTTTTGTAGTATGCTGAAATATTTTAGTTCATTTGCTAGAACTTTAGAATAAACATCATTAAGTTTTTGTCATGCAGTATGTAATTTTCTAATGAATGTTTTTGTTCATTTTCCTAACACTTGACACTAAACATGTTGAAGTTTTCATTATGCAGGATGAGTTCGATTTGCCTTGTTATTACTTCCAATATGAGGTGGACGTTTGATTACAAATACTTGGATCATGATACAAAACTTGTTCTGCTTAATAAACAAGTATCATTCAATACTTTCCTGAATAAAGTTAGTGAAGTTACAGATTTTGATTCAACCAAATATTTACTAAAAATATGGTTTGATATAAAACTAAGTACAAGTAAAGGGATGCTTGTAAATTCAGATGAAGAACTCAGAACCTGTATACATTTGCCAACAACTGATTCAGCCTTCAAGAATTGCCATTTTGTCGTCGAAAAAATACAACTACTTTCTCACAGTATAGCTACATCAGAATCTGCAACATTCAAACCATCTCTTGCACATACAATAGATTCAGAACAACTTGTTGATTATCAACATGAACTAGAATAGTCAATAATGGAAGTAGACAATGAGCGACAACCTTCTAACATTACACCTAATAATGCAAATAGACAACCAACACACAATCCAACAAAGTTTTTTGTTATGGAAATAGACAACCAATACACAATCCAACAGAGTTTTTTGTTATCTCCTGCAATGATAAGCAACAACGAAGATGAAGAAAATACAAAAATTATACTGATAACATCTGATACAATTAAAGAAATTGCTGAAACTTCTACTGCTTCTAAGAAATTAGATACAATTTCTGCTTATCTTCTTTTCATCTTCATTTGATTCTTCATCCACCACTATCTCCTTCCCCGTGTCGAACTTATTATAAATCCAAGATGGAAAATATTGGCTGAAACTTTCTTCATTTACAACGACATTTCTCTTCAAGTCTAGCATTTCCATTAGGAGCATTCCAAAGCTGTAAACATCATCTTTATAAGAGATTTCTCCAATGCTTCTGCTGATCAACTCTGGAGCTACATATCCATTCGTTCCACGAGCAGTTGTGAGAGTCACAATGCTCTTATCTATTGGATATAGTTTAGCAAGTCCAAATTCAGAAATCTTTGGGATGAAATTCTCATCCAAAAGAATGTTGTGAGACTTTATGTCAAAGTGAAAAATTCGTATGTCACAGCCTCGATGCAAATACTCAATTCCTCGATCCACTCCAACAACAATTTCATACTTCCTCTGCCAACTTAACACAGGACTTCCTTGTTGACTGGTGATGCACTTATCAAGTGATCTATTGGGCATGAAATCATATACAAGAGCGGCTCTGTTGTCTCCACCTACATTCACATGATGAATCCTTCCAATGGTAGCTACTTCATTTTCACTACTCAATCCTTACCACTTTATATATTTTGTCAAAACCTTCTTCACCTAGTTTCTTTGACCCCTATTGTCATTCTCTTTATGTTTGAGTAATTATATCTGATTGGCATGAAAATATTATATTTTTGCAAAAATCCAAATGCCTCCTCTTGAATATAGAAATGCAACTATGAATGGTAGGCCGATCACAAATCTATATACTACGTACCCTGCACGAAGGTTCTAAGAGATTATCAGGAAATAGAAAAGTAACTTATGTTAACTATCAATTGGAGAATAAAAGAGAGAGAATAATAAGAATGGCCAAAGTTTTATTGGTTCTAACTGAAAGTACAAGAGAGGGGTGAATTGTGATCAATTAAAACTTAGTTGACTAAATATGGGTTTAGTCGACTAGATTCTATACAGTGAAGAGTTAAAGAGAAATACACCAAGCAAACTGAAAGATAACAAGATTGGGTTGGGATTGGACCTCCTTCTGCGGACCACACATTTGTGAGTGCACGGCCGCACTTTGGCTTCTGCGGCCGCACAATAATCGTGCGATCTGCAAAACTTCAATTCAAGGCTCTCTGGTTCTGATTGTTTACGGACCGCATAATAATGAGTGTGATCGCACTTGTAGTTCTGCAGCCGCACAATAATGGTGTGTTCCGCATATATTCAGTTTCCCCATTTTCCAACTCGCTGAATCTCTATTCTGTATCCGCACCAAAATTATGTGGTCTGCATACTCTGAAGCTTAATCTGACAGGGCTTCTTCCTTGTTTGCAGCCGCACACAGTATTGTATAGTAAGCATTTTTGCCCTGTTTTGGTCCTTGTCCAATTTTGACTCCTTTTTGAGTTGATTTTTTATTCTTTGGATCGTTTCCCAATATTGCTGCAAGAAAGCTCATTTCTTTAATTCTCGGGAATACCTTTATGTATTTTTTTAGCTAAAACACAAGTAAAAGAAAGCAAATAAGTGGTCAAAATCCCTACTTATCAACTCCTTCAAACTTAAGATTTTGCTTGTCCTCAAGCAATTAAGGCAATTCTCATCTACATTAGAAAAAAGAATATTTCAGCTGGCCTAAGTCAAGCCAAACAAAAATCAATTGGGACCAACAATTACCCACACAATCATGAATCATTAACAAGCCTATGATTTGAATGTTGAAGCACAAATAGCTCTAATGTGATACTTGAGCATCAATGGTTGACTTTGTTCATCAAGGAAGCTCGCACTTTGATGCAAGTCACCGTGGATCCCAAACTTCTCCTCCTATACTCTCTAGAAGCTCATCTCACTCAGGAATGAAGAATTCAAAACAATGACTCGAGGAAGACTCGCTTATCACTCTAAAAAAATATCACAAGCCCATCTCTAAGTACCATACGCTTGCCCCTCATGTAGATCACCACTAATGTAATCTTGCTCGGCTTGAAATCACGTAAGTCTTTTTCGGCATGTAATGAAGGCTTTTGTATTAATGAGGGTAATATCGGATGGGAATCGATTCATCTTTCCTTTAGCACTTCACATTATCTTGTTGGCTCATACTTTGCTGACTCTTTAAGTCATTTTATTTTCCCTTAGGGGGATTAGAGAGACTTTACATCACTCTTTTCTTTGTCATGCTATTCACAATCTCCTTCTTTTTTTTATATGCTTTGAACTTTTTCTTTCTTTTGCATCTTTTCAACCCTTTCACATTATTTACTTTCTTTTTGTGTTTTTCTTTGTTCTTCCTTCCTTTATCTTTGCCTTTTCCTCTTCTTCATTTCTTTTTTCTCTTTGTGCCTTGAAATCATATTTAAACTCCTCGTCTCTCCCTCAAACTTATGTTTATGCCATCTGAATCACATGAGTGAAAAAGGAAAGTCGGGTGCCAAGAGAGAGTCACTATAAAACGGTTAAAGGCTTGTAATGTAGTTATTGAATAGAAAGGTTTTAGGCTCAAAAGGGTTTACTAAGGATGATATCATTGGTGGGCCATGGAAGGTTTCAAAACGGGCCAAGGAGGACCTACAATCACTTCAAGCCAAGCTAACTTAGATTTTTTCCTAGAAACACATTCTGGGCAAGTTCTAGACCATTCGCACGGGTACTTGGACTTGTAACAAAATACCTCACCTCTCACACAACCGGGTTGTTAAAGAGAAGGAGTCGAGCGCCCACAACAACCGCATTTAAGATTGTAAATCGCTAATGGTTCAATTAAACCACCCGATGATTGCCTAAGTTAACACAAGATTCACAAGGTCACCAACTAAAGTTGTTTCTTTTCAAAAACTTGTTTTTAACAATAAGGTCGTAGGTAGATGTGTTGGTACCAAGTGAAGCATTCTTATTGATTACTAAAATGTAAAAAGAAGCTAACAAATCCAAACGAAACTACTAAAGTAAATAAGAAGTTATACTACTAAGAAAGACAAACTAAAGAAGCTACGAAATAAATTACGGAAAGTAAGATAAATTAATATTCAAACCGAAGTAAAATGAATATAAACTTAAGGGGAACTAAATATATACATCAAACGAAAGGGAAGAATATATACATACCAATGAGAAAATAAAGATAAAAGAAAAATAGTATAAGAGTTATTACAAGCCAATATCAATGACAATCAATAAAAATAGATCACCACCTGAACGAAAATAAGCATTGTCCCCAATGTCAGACAGCTTTGAAGTAGCTGCCTGCATCCAGTTGTTGAGACTCACCAATGTTTGGGAGACTCGCAACGCAGTTTGTGGATAAGTGGATGAAGTTGACACTGATAATGGAGCTGATGGTCTAGACGAAGAAGGTGGTGGCATGGCTGTTGTAGAAGGCATGGAATCTGTGGAAGGTTCGGCATCTGAATCAGTAACTACTACCCTTGGCTCCTCAGGCTGGACCGCGGAGGTAGTTGCCTTAACCTTGAATTTCGGGTTGTCAGCACCTTGTAGGTGGTACCATGAGAAAGGCTTCTTGGCCTTTACTTTTATATCATACTACCTCGGCTCCACCTTTTGATCATTGAAATACTTTGTGAGGAAGTTCGGGTATGGGTATGATCTCTCATCTTTCTGGAAAACTAATGTAATGTTGGTGGACATGATGCCACCCACATTGATCGGATACCCAGCCATAATCGAAGCCATCAGGACTGCTCGGGGAATCGGGAAGTTGTTATCATTTAAGCACGGATCAATGCCCGCATACGAATGACTGCCACCTTTTGGCTTCAAAATTTAGGGTGGTCCGCATTATGGGGACCCCTGCTATGAGAAATGGAGGTGGTGGTACTCGAGCAGCCAAAATCTCTGCTAACCAAGGCCGAGCTGCATCACCCAAAGCCATCCTTTCCAAGTTTTGGACTGCCTCCATTTCTTCAAATCCCACATATGAGTTCAAAGCAGAGGAGTCGAATTGGATTTTCAGATTTCGCACATTTGTTATCTTGGTACCCTTCTTTATATGAGCCACATTAGCATAAAATTCTTTAACCAGGTGATCATTTGTGCCGAAGACCCTTTGGGTGAACCATTTCCATCCCTTTTGCTCCCGGAACTGTCTGAGGACATTTGGATTGTAAATTTCCAAATCCTTCATCAAGAACTGTCGCTCAAGTGTGAGCAATCTCTAGGGCCACCACTCTCTGAACCTGTTGAAGGCAGTCAAGATGACGAATTTGTCTTCCCACATATCTCTTCTCCTTGACCTCTCAAGTCCCCCCACTCGAGTGTCACCTCCCCTCCCATCATCCGGGACATCATCATCATATACATTGATTGGTGCGAGAGGATAGTGTGTAGAGGAGGTCTCTGAACCCTGGCTACCAGCATCTGAACCCTCAACAGAGGAGTTGCAGGATTCATCACGGAGTTGATATCTCTTTTGAACTTGCTGTGATTAGGCATCCAGCTATGCGTGTAGAGAGTTGCCCTCTGAAGCTTCCCCAGACGAGGCATTCACTGGTGTCGGAGGATTCAGAAACTCTGTTGGCAATTGCTTTCTTGCTTATGGCTCTTTGAATGGAAAGTGGTAGGTTACTCTTTCCTTGGCCGCGGCCCCGGGAGGGCTCACCCATGCCTTTTGATGTATCACCTCTACCACGGGATCTAACCATTCTCTACAACACATAGCAATAGGAATCGGTTAGAATTGATGCTCATAGTGTATACAGATGCATGCTTGTTAGTTGCAATAAAGCAGACTCAGAAGAGGCAATGTGGACCGCACAAAAGTGAGACCGCACAATTTCACAGTGCGGCCGCACAACCAAAAGTGCAGACCGCACAATTTTGAGTGCGACCGCATAGGCCCAAGTTCAGACTACTGGGCTCTTTGATAATTCAGTAATGCAGATCGTACAATTTTGTTGCGGACCGCATAATTGTGGGTGCGGTCTGCAAAATTCAAGCACCACTTTTACCTCAACTCTAATATCTGCGGACCGCACAAAAATGTGTGCGGCTGCACAATTTCAAATTACGCGACACTTCTTTACATTTCATGCAATTTTCTCAAAGAGTAGACAAGATTTGAGCAATTAAACATGATTAACTATTTTACCTAGGCCCCAATTAACATTTCAGATACTACCCACATGATTCTAAGCAAGAATGACTAATTATTGACATTTTTAGGCACGAAAATAACCCTAGACAAAAGAACAAAACTAAGAAAAGATAAAAAAAAATATAAAGATGTAATGAACATACCAGTAATGAGGGATGTAGGTGAGAATCTACACAAATTAAATGCTTGAAGTTTGAGAACTAATGGGATATGTATTGTGCTTGCTTAGGGTTTAAGATTTCATAGAGAGAAAAGTGTGAATAGTACATGGAGGTCATATTTATAGGTTTACCTAGTCGGTGCAGAACTTACTTGAGTGCGGCCGCACAATTTGTGTGCGGTCCTTACTCTTTACCTGTACCTTTGAAGAAGTGTTGCGGTTCGCACAAAAGTGAGTGTGGCCGCAGAGTTTGTGCGGACCGCACAATTTTATGTGCGGCCACAATTTGTTCATAAAATTTGACAAGCCAAACTTCATAGAGCATGCAGTTTTGGTCTTCCAGTTGTGAGACCACATAAAGAATTGTGCGGCCGTCGAGTGATTGTGCGGTCCTCATAATTCTGGTGCGGTCCGCACTTTTGTGACACTTAGCCAAATTTTCTTGCACGGTCCCTGCAATGCGCACTCATTCCTGCATACACTTCAAAACTAGTTAACACAAAACAAAGCCTATCTAATCTAAATAAGAAAACCAAGAAAAATAAAAAGACACATGGGTTGCCTCCCAAGAAACGCCTGATTTAACGTCGCAGCACGACGCAGATTACTTATCATTTGAAATGAAGAACCGCCACAATGTGGCCATCATCAACCTTGCCAAGATAATGTTTAACCCGGTTCCCATTGACTCTAAACACCTCATCGTTCTTATTTTTCAAATCTATAGCACCAAAGGGGGTCACATGCACAACTTCAAATGGGCAACTCCACTTGGATTTCAACTTTCCCGGAAATATCTGCAACCGAGAATTGATCAATAGCACAAGTTGCCTTCTTTGAATTATTTATTCCGGATATACTTTTCATGGAAGTAATTCATATTGTCCTTATACAAGGAGGAACTTGAATATGCATGGAACTAGAACTCATCAACCTCATTCAATTGTACCACCCTTAAGTTGGCAGCGACATCACAATCAAGATTAAGCTTCTTCAATGCCCACATAGCTTTGTGCTCAAGTTCCACCGGTAGGTGACAAGCTTTCCCGAACACTAACAAATATCGAGACATTACCGATTGGTGTTTTGTAAGATTTCCTATAATCCCAAAGAGCATCATCAAGTTTTTTTTACAAATCAGTCTGGTTGGCATTCACGGTCTTTGACAAAATTCTCTTGATCTCCCGGTTGGAGACTTCAACCTCTCCACTTGCTTGAGGATGATAGGGGGTCGACACTTTGTGAGTGACACCATATTTTGAAAGTAAAGTATCAAATCTTTGTTGCAAAAGTGCGATCACCCATCACTAATAATGTCCCTTGGTGTACCAAACATTGTGAATATATTCTTCTTCAAAAANGTGCTTTTGTGATAAAAATACACGTTATATGTGCATAATGGAGTCTATTTCATGTGTAGGTGAATTGGAGATGGAAGCCGAGCTAAATGGGTGCATAAACGTCAAAAATACGCTCAAGAGTCGAAAAGGAGTGACTCGGGCCATAGCCGGGCGTTTTGGCCCTAAAGCCTGGCATGACCAGACGTTAGCTGGGCATTAGAGCCCAAATGCCAGGCCTGCCCAGGCTATAGCTGAGCGTTTGGGGCTTAACGCATGGGGTCCCTAGTCCGGTCATTTCCGAGTTTTGAAGGTTTTAAGTGTTTTCCGGTTTGAATAGAAGTCTCCTACACGTTTAGGGTTTATCCCAAACATATAAATAGACCCAAAAACACAACTTGGAGGGGAGGAAGCCATTTTTGGAGAGAAGATACACACAGGATCATTAGGGAGCAAAGGGTTATCAGTTTCTTCATCATTTTATAGTATTTACAATTCATTCAAGACCTATGCAATTGTTTGATTCTAGCATGAGTGGCTAAACACCCATTGTTCTAGGGTTGTGGTTTAG
>ML362903.1:0-15006 GCA_005239505.1 Nicotiana paniculata | reverse complement strand
TTAGTTTTAATATTTTCATTCAGTTGTAGTAATTTAAACAACACCAAGTGACAGTTTAGTATTTTGACAGCTTTCTTGATACGTTAACTCCCTGTGGGATCGACTCTGGGCTTAATACTCCAGATTATATTTGCAACGCCCGTTTAGTCTTTTATTAGATATAGTTGAGCGTGATCACTAAGCATGGATAACATGAATAATAATGACAGTTTAAGAACAGGGAGAATAAGATATTCTTTTATAAACGACATGTCAATTTTAGTCATATTATGTAACAACTTACATTCCAAGCATCAAGCAGTATAAATCGCGGGAAGTTTCAAACAAATAACATGCACAAATTATGTCGAGGTCATACGACCCGGTCCAACATAATATTAATTGTGCACTGCCAGAGGGTCGAATGGAGCGAACCATAGATGCATTTATTTACTATCGAGGCGCTCGGCCCGATCCACAAATAACAATTTTTTTTCAAGAAAACACACATTGTCCATTTGCAGTCAAGCGTTTCATAATAATTCTTAAGTAAGTGAGTATAACCGTCTATATTTGTTTTACCAATTTTCAGCATGACTTAAGTGATTATAGTAACATGTAAGGCCGCGATAATTCTAAGTATAGCATGATACGGGTCCTAAACTACTTGGGCAATTAGCATGATAGTAGCTACGTACGGACTCCCATCAACACGTACGTATGTAGCCCCCACAAATAGGTACATCATTCATTTAATTCACCTATTGGGATTAATTCCCTCTTACAAGGTTAGAAAGGAGACTTACCTTGTCCCAAAGCTTACTTCCAAACTCAAGAATGCGCTCTAACCCTTAAATCGAAGCTGAACGATCCAAAACTATTCAGTGGGGTAAAAACTAGTCAACATTTTCTCAAGAGTTCATATTCTAACTATTATAGTAATTTCCCAACCATAAATGCAAGGTTCCTAAAATTCATCCCCAGGCCCACGTGCCCGGATTCTGGCGAAGGAAGTTGTTACCCATGAATTAAGGAACATAAATATACGATTATCACTAAGTTTCATGGTCAATTTCGTGGTAAAAATATCATTCTTGCCAAACCCTAGGTTTTTCTCTAATCCCATGATTCTCACTAATATCTACATGTTAATTTACCCAAAATCTAAGTATTTAACTCACATATAGTAGGAATTACTTACCTCCAAAAGCTTGGTGAAAACCCCCTCTCAAGAAGCTCTAAAATCGTCCAACAATGGAATGAAATGAGCCAAAAATGGCTAACTCCTGAATTAAATGAAGGACACTGCCTTCAGCGACTTCCGCACCTGCTGTGCGTTGACAGCATCTGCAGCCCCGCTTATGCGGAAAATTGTCCGCTTCGGCGAAAATGGGCTGGGCCAGTTGGGACCGCACCTGCGGAAAGGTGATCGCTCCTGCGGAAGAGGAGACGCATCTGTGGAACCTGAGCTCTGCTCCTTGGGCCGCATCTGAGATGCTTCAACTGCACCCGCGAGCTCGCACCTGCGGCTACCCAACCACAGGTGTGGTCGCATCAGAACTGGTGCACCAGCATCTCTTTTGAGCTTCGAATTAGACTCGCGCAACGGTATCCAGGGCCCCGTCCAAACATACCGACAAGTTTGAAATAATAAGACGGACTCGCTAGAACTCTCGGAACGCCCGAAAAAACATTAAAACTAACAATCGCCACCCAAAACCCATGAATCAAACTTAAGAGTTTCCAGTTCTTCATTTCACTTCCAATGCGCCGATTGTACTTAAACTACTCGGAATGATACCAAAATTTGCGTGAAAGTCTTAGATGACATTACAGAACTATTCCTCATCTCGACTTTCCGTTTGGACCTCGATATCACCAAAATGCGTTCCAACTCAAATTTAAAGAACTTATAAAACCTTTAAGAACTAATTTCCACTATTAGGCGCTGAAACACTCCTGGGTCATCCGAAACCCGCTCCGAACATACGCCCAAGTTCGAAATCATCATACGAACCTATTGGAATCGTCAAATCCCGATACTGAGGTCGTTTACTCAATATGTTGACCAAAGTCAAACTTGGCCCTTTTGGCCAACCTTACGGAACCAAGTGTTTCGATTTCACTCCAAACTCTCCAAATCTCTGAACCAACCATCCGCACAAGTCACAAATCAGTAAAAGCAAGTACTTGAAGTCTTATTTATAGGTATGGGGTTCTAGAAAGCAAAACGACCGGTCGGGTCGTTACATTCTCTACCTCTTAAGCAAATGTTCATCCTTGAACGGGTTTAGAATCATACCTGGGGTGCTGAATAAATGTGGATATCTGCTATGCATGTCCTCCTCAGACTCCCAAGTCGCCTCCTCGAATGGTTGGCCCATCCACTGGACCTTCACTACAGAAACCTTCTTAGACCTCAACTGGCGATCCTGTCTATCAACAATAGCAATTGGCTATTCCTCGTAGCCCAAGCTCTCATCTAGCTGAATGGTACTGAAGTCTAACACATGAGATAAGTCGGCGTGGTACCTCCGAAGCATAGATACGTGAAATACCGGATGAACTCCTGATAAGCTGGGAGGTAAAGCAAGCTCATAAGCAACCTCCCCAACTCGCCTCAACACCTCAAATGTGCCTATAAACCTGGGATCAACTTGCCCTTCTTCCAGAATCTCATAATACCCTTCATCGGCGAGAATTTCAAGAGCACCTTCTCGCCGACCATAAATGACACATCCTGCGCCTTCTGATATGTGTAACTCTTATGTCTGGACTGTGCCGTGCGAAGTCGCTCCTGGATCAACTTTACCTTTTCCAAGGCATCTTTCACCAAATCTGTACCATATAACTTGGCCTCGCCAGGCTCAAACTACCCGATGGGAGAATGACATTGCCGACCATATAAGGCCTCGAATGGAGCCATCTCGATGTTGGACTAGTAACTGTTGTTGTAAGCAAACTCGGCCAAAGGAAAGAACTGATCCCACTATCCTCCAAAGTCAATCACACATGCTCTCAGCATATCCTCTAATATTTGAACTGTCCGCTCCAACTGCCCGTCGGTCTGTGGATGGAATGGTATGCTGAGCTCTACACGGGTGCCCAACTCACTCTGTACGACTCTCCATAAATGCGAAGTGAATTGAGGACCTCTATTCGATACGATGGACATAGGCACACCGTGCAACCTGACTATCTCCCGAATGTAAATCTGGGCCAACCTCTCTGAAGTGTAAGTAGTGGCTACTGGAATGAAGTGTGCCGACTTGGTCAACCTGTCAACAATAACCCAAACTGCATCAAACTTCCACAAAGTCCGTGGCAACCCAACTATGAAGTCCATAATGATGCGCTCCCATTTCCACTCAGGTATAGCCATCTGCTGGAGTAGACCTCCTGGTCTCTGGTGCTCATACTTAACCTGCTGGCAATTCAGGCACCTAGCTACATACTCCACTATGTCTTTCTTCATCTGACGCCACCAATAATGCTGGCTCAGGTCATGATACATCTTCATAGCATCTGGATAAATAGAATACCATGAACTGTGTGCCTCCTGTAGAATCGTCTCCCTCAAGCCATTAACATTAAGAACACATAGGCGACCCTGAAGTCGCAGAACACCATCCTCTCCAATAGAAACCTCTTTGGCACCACCCTGTAGTACCGTCTCTCTGAGAAATGCAAAATGCGGATCATCAAACTGCCGAGCCTTGATCTGCCCCAATAATGAAGACTGAGCAACAACACATGCAAGAACTCGGCCGGGCTCTGAAATGTCCAGCCTCACAAGTCTGTTAGCCAAGGACTGAATGTCCAAAGCTAGTGGCCTCTCCTCTGCTGAAATGAAGGCCAAGCTACCCATACTCTCGGCTTTTCTGCTTAAGGCATCCATAACCCCATTTGCCTTGCCCGGATGATAAAGAATGGTGATGTCATAATCCTTCAGTAACTCAAGCCATCTACGCTACCTCAATTGTGATCCCTTTGCTTGAACTAGTGCTGCAAATTGCGGTGGTCTATATAAACCTCACAAAAAACCCTATATAAGTAATGCCTCAAAATCTTAAGAGCATGATTAATCGCAGCCAACTCCAAATCGTGCACGGGGTAATTCTTCTCATGAATCTTCAGCTGACGTGAAGAATATGCAATAACTCGTCCCTCCTGCATAAATACACATTCTAAGCCAACGCGTGAAGCGTCGCAATAAATTGTATACATCCCCGAACCGGAAGGCAACACTAGAACTGGTGTTGTGGTCAAAGCTGTCTTGAGCTTCTGAAAGCTCGCCTCACACTCGTCGGACTATCGGAAGGGAGCACCCTTCTGGGTCAATCTAGTCAAAGGTACTGCAATGGAGGAAAAACCCTGCACAAATCGCCGATAATAACCTGCTAACCCTAGGAAACTCATGATCTTAGTCAAATCTTCTTAGAACCCACTATAATACCCTCTCTAGATACAACATGCCCCAAGAATGCTAATGACTCTAGCCAAAACTCACACTTGGAGAACTTACTGTTCCAGCAAAGTTTGAAGCACTACTCTGAAATGCTGCTCGTGCTCCCCCAGGCTATGTGAGTAGATCAAGATGTCATCAATGAAGACAATAACAAAAGAATCAATATAAGGCCTGAACACCCTGTCCATAAAATCCATAAACATCGTTGGGGAATTAGTCAAGCCAAAGGACATCACAAGAAACATAGAATGACCATATCTAGTACGAAAGGTAGTCTTCGGAACATCTAAGTCCCAAATCTTCAGGTGATGGTACCCCGATCTAAAGTCAATCTTAGAAAACACCCTAGAACCCTGCAACTGGTCAAAAAAATCATCAATGCGCGGCAACAAGTACTTGTTCTTGACGGTATCCTTGTTCAACTAGCGGTAATCAATGCACATCCGCATAGTCCCATCCTTCTTCTTCACAAACAACACTGGTGCACCCCAAGGAGACACACTTGGTCGCACAAAACCCTTTGCTAACAACTCCTCAAGATACTCCTTCGGAGCCATACGGTACAGTGAGATAAATATAGGCTAGCTACCTGGAGCCAAATCAATACAAAAATCAATATCACGATCCGGCGGCATGCCTAGAAGGTCAGAAGGAAACACATTAGAAAACTCCCGAAACTGAATCAATCGTCGGAGACTATGCGGTGGTATACCGAACATAAGCTAGGTAATCCAAATAACCCTTCTCAATCATACATCGATCCTTCAAAAAAGAAATAACCCGACTAGCTGTACTAACTGAGGAACCCTTCCACTCCAACCTCGGCAACTCGGGCATTGCTAAAGTAACAGTCTTGGCATGTCAATCTAGGATGGAATGATATGGGGATAACCAGTCCATGCCCAGGATGACCTCAAAGTAGGTCATATTAAGTAACAAGAGATCCGCTCTAGTCTCGAAACCACAGAATGTGACCACACAGGACCGATAGATCTGATCCACAACCACAGAATTGCCCACATGAGTGGACACATAAACATGAGTACCCAAAGACTCTCGAGGAATATCCAAGAAATGAGAAAATAGAGATGATACATACGAATAGGTAGACCCTGGATCAAATAGTACTGAAGCATCCCTACTGCAGATGGAAATAATACCTGTGATAACGGCATCTGAGGCCAATGCATGTGGTTTGGCCGGAAAAGCATGGAATCTAGCTGGAGCACCGGCTGACTGGCCTCCACCTGACTGAATAGTAGCTGGATGACCCCTCCCTACCTATCCTCCACCTCTAGAACGGAACCTACCCGTCTGCCCTCCGCCTCTGGGCGGTCGGACAGCCGGTGCTGAAATCATGGGCTGCTGACCCTGGTGCGTTGCCTTGCCCCGCAGTCTGGGGCAGTATCTCCTCATATGAATGAGATCTTTGAACTCGAAATAGCCCCTCGGTGCGGTGACCTGCTGCCCTGATGTCTAACCTGATGGCATGTAGACCCACTAGAAGAAGCCTGAATAGCCAGTGGACGGTATGAACTCTCCGACATAGCACTAAAATAGGAGCTGGAAGAACCCTGTTGACCTGAGTACCCACTGGAAGAACCCTGGATGGCTGATGGGCGGTAAGAACTCTCTAATATGGCGCTAAAATAGGGGTGCGCTGGAGCACCTCGAGGAGGTGGTGGTGGTGCTTAATATGGGGGCCTGCTAGGCTGACCCCTCCCAAACTGGCCTCTTCCCCTAGCTGGGGCACCTCTAATCTTTATAGAAACGGTCCCCTTGTCCTGTTGCATTTGCTTCCTACCCCTTTGACGGTAGCCCTCAATCCTCCGAGCAATCTCCACTACTAGCTGATAAGAAGCCCCCATATAAACCTCTCAAGCCATGTTGGCCCTGATACCGGAGTACAACCCTGCAACAAATCTCCACACTCCCTCTGCGTCTGTAGGGAGTATCATGAGTGCATGGCGAGAAAACTCAGAAAACCTCGCCTTATAGTCGGTCACTGACATCTGACCCTGCTCAAGCTGCTCAAACTGAAATCGTAACTCTTCCCTCTCGGAGGGTGGAATATACCTGTCCAAGAAAAGCTGTGTGAGCTGGCCCCAAGAAATGAGAGGGGAACCCACTGGTCTGCCAAGAACATAAGACTGCCACCATCTACGGGCCCTGCCCTCCAGCTGGAAAGTAGTGAAGTCAACCCCATGGGACTCCAATATCCTCATGTTGTGCAGTCTGTCCCTGCACCTATCAATGAAATTCTGGGCATCCTCATGACGCTCACCTCCGAAGGCAGGAGGGTGTGGCCTACTCCATCTGTCCAATAACTTCTATGGATCGCCGTCCGCAGCTGGTCTAGGCTCAGGTGCTACTGCTGCAACTGGCTGGGGCCCATCTGCAAGAAATGTACCCGGAGTCTGATATACCGTAGCTGCATCCAGGAGCCTGAGAAGTAGGGGTTTGTGCTCCCCCTCCCACCTGAGATGTGGAGGAGTCCGTTGGAAATAAACCAGCATGGGTCATAGAATCCATGAACCGCAGCATACGACCCATGACCTCCTGAAAGCCCGGCGCTGTCATGAAATCCACCGGTACAGGCTCTGTTGCGGGCACTTCGCGCTGCTCCTCCACAATAGGGTCCCCTGCTGGATTCGATGGTGGTGCAACAGGGGCACCTTTGGGATTCCCTCGTCCCCTACCTCGGGCCAATGACCTCCTCCGGCCTCTGCCTAGGCCTCTAGCAATGGGGGGAACATCTCCTCCCAGGTCTGGAACGTCAACCGTACGCATCCTCACCATCTGTGAGAGAATAGAAGAAGGAAATTTAGTATACCATCAACTGCACGATAGAAGATGAATAAGGAGTAGTTTCCTAACACCCCATAGCCTCTCGAAGATAAGTACAGACGTCTCTGTACCAATCCACAAGACTCTATTAAGCCTGCCCATCACTTGTGAGACCTACGTGAACCTAGTGCTCTGATACCATGTTGTCATGACCCAAATTCCATTGTAGGTCGTGATGGCGCCCAATACCGTTATTAGGCAAGCCAACACTGATCAACTAGTGAGTTCTCATTTATTTTATTAAACAATCGCAACATTTACTTAGCTTCAATTTAAAACATTCGATAAATAACGAATTCATAAGGCAACTGAAATGGAAATGACTAAAGGAGATCATAATTATAGCATCACAACCAAAAATCAAGTCTACTAATAAGTGACAAGGATCTAGTGTCACAAATGTGTGTGGGCAACTACAAACTCTACTGTCTGAAATAAGTAGATAGATACAAGCAAAAGAGGGACTCCGGCATGCTGCTGAACGACTAGGGTGGAGGCAGCTCACCGTAAGTCTTAGTCCGAATCAGATATATGTGCCTGGCGGATAACTAGATGCACCTGGCTCAGATCATGTACAATTAAGTACAAAAGCGTAGTATTAGTACATAAACAATATGTACCCAGTAAGTATCTAGTCTAGCCTCGAAGAAGTAGTGACGAGGGGTCGACTTGACACTTACTAGGGCCAATAATAATATAATTTAAGTGTTACGAGAAGCATGGATAACATGAATAATAATGACAGTTTAAGAACATGGAGAAGTAAGATATTCTTTTATAAACAACATGTCAATTTCAGTCATATCATGTAACAACTTACATTTCAAGCATCAAGCAGTATAAATCACGGGAAGTTTCAAACAAATAACATGTGCAAATTATGCCGAGGTCGAACGACCCGGTCCAACATAATATTAACTGTGCACTGCCAGAGGATCGAATGGAGCGAACCATAGATGCATCTATTTACTACCGAGGCGCTCGACCCGATCCACAAATAATAATTTATTTTCAAGAAAACACACATTGTCCCTTTGCAGTCAAGCGTTTCATACAAATTCTTAAGTAAGTGAGTATAACCGTCTATATTTGTTTTACCAATTTCCAGTATGACTTAAGTGATTATTGTAACAAGTAAGGCCGCAAGCATTGCAAGTATAGCATGATACAGGTCCTAAACTACCTGGACAATTAGCATGATAGCAGCTACGTACAGGCTCTCGTCACNCCCCCCCCACAGATAGGTACATACATTCATTTAATTCACCTATTGGCATTAATTCTCTCTTACAAGGTTAGAAATGAGACTTACCTTGTCCCAAAGCTTACTTCCAAACTCAAGAATGCGCTCAAATCCTCAAATTGGAGCCGAACGATCCAAAACTATTCAAATGGGTTAAAAATAGTCAACATTTGCCCAAGAGTTCATATTATAACTATTATAGTAATTTTCCAACCCTAATTGCAAGGTTCCTAAAATTCATCCCCGAGCCCACGTGCCCGAATTCCAGAAATATTCGAAGGAAGTTGTTACCCATGACTTAAGGAACATAAATAAACAATTATCACTAAGTTTTATGGTCAGTTTTGTGGTAAAAACTCATTCTTGCCAAACCCTAGGTTTCCTCTAATCCCATGATTTTCATTAATCTCTACATGTTAATCTACCCAAAATCTAAGTATTTAACTCACATATAGTAGGAATTACTTACCTCCAAAAGCTTGGTGAAAAACCCCTCTCAAGAAGCTCTAAAATCGCCCAACAATGGAATGAAATGATCCAAAAATGGCTAACTCCTGAATTAAATGAAGGCCACTGCCTTCAGCGACTTCTCCACCTACTATGCGTTGACCGCATCCGCGGTCCCGCTTCTACAGAAAATTGTCCGCTTCTGCGAAGGGCCTGGGCCAGTTGGGGCCGCACCTGGGGACAGGTGATCGCTCATGCGATTCCGCTTCTGCGAAAGTGGAGTCGCATCTGCGGAACCTGGGCTCCACTCCTTGGGCCACATCTGCGATGCTTCAATCGCACCTGTGAGCTCGAACTTGCGGCTGCCCAACCGCAGGTGCGGTCGCACCAGAACTGGTGCACCAGCAGCTCTTTTGAGCTTTGAACTTGACTCGCGCAACGTCCGAATGGTATCCGGGGCCCCCGAGGCCCCGTCCAAACATACCGACAAGTTTGAAATCATAAGACAGACTCCTCGAACTCTCGGAACGCCCGAAACAACATTAAAACTAAGAATCGCCACCCAAAACCCATGAATCAAACTTAAGAGTTTCAAGTTCTTCATTTCACTTCCAATGCGCCGAAATGTACTTAAACTACTCGGAATGCCATCAAAATTTGCGTGCAAGTCTTAGATGACATTACAGAACTATTCCCAGTCTCGGATTTCCGTTTGGGCCTCGATATCCCTAAAACGTGTTCCAACTCAAATTTAAAGAACTTCTAACACATTTAAGAACCAATTTCCACTATTAGGCGATGAAACGCTCCCGTGTAATCCGAAACCCACTCCGAGCATTCACCCAAATCCGAAATCATCATACGGACCTATTGGAACCGTCAAATCTCGATTCCAAAGTCATTTACTCAAAATGTTGACCAAAGTCAAACTTCACCCTTTTGGCCAACCTTACGGAACCAAGTGTTCCGATTTCACTCCAAACTCTCTAAATCTCCGAACCAACCATCCCCGCAAGTCACAAATCGGTAAAAGCAAGTACGGGAAGTCTTATTTAGGGGTACGGGGTTCTAGAAAGCAAAACGACCGGTCGGGTCGTTACACATATTTTCAACCTATGTGTAACTAATACTTATCTTACTAATACATCATATTTAGTATTATCCTATGTATAACTAATACATAGCAAAGCATGGTATTAGTAATGCAACAGTTTCTAATACATGCATAAGCATGGTTAAAGACATAATTACCCCATAAATCCCTCAAAGTTAAAGAATGTGGACTGTATTTTTGTAAACAACTAGTTTTTATTTAAGAAATTATGCAATGTAATACACCAAACCATACGGTGGATAAAAAATAATCTCATCATAACTAATCCAACATTACTAATACACCCTATTTAGCACTTTGCTTATACCTGCAGCCAAAAGACCTCTTAGGGTTTAGTCGTTGTGAGGATGGATACAAGATGGCTTCAACGACATCATCATAAATAAATTCAGATAAAATATATACTAATATTTTATCGTATAAATTCATTTTCTTATTAAAATTTAGCTTTAACCCACTAATTTAATTTATCATTTATCAAGCTGCTCTTACACAGAAACTAGGATCGACTGCAAAACAAGACAAGTAGGAAAAAATCTTTAACATACTTCAGACTGAACAATAATTGAGATTCATCTAATTGAGACAAGAGATAATTGCAACATTATGATTGATACACTTTGGGCTAGTTACCTAATTACCTTGTATTATTTAAGGCTACCATTATTAAGTTTATTAAGATTCTTTGGGCTAGTTACCTAATTACCAAATTGTAATTAGGTAAAATGATTAATATGTATATTATGCATGTATTTGGCAAAACTTTCTAATTATTATACACTAGATACTCTTATGATTTAAAAAAAAAATTGTTTTGTCTGGCTCTCTTTGGCACAATTTTTGGTTTTTGTTGCTCATACATCAAAGGTTCTATAGCTTAATATTTCTTAATAGAAAGAAGCTAAAAACAGCAAATTCAAAGAATTCCTTTAGGCAGTGATGGATGTATAACATCGATATTGTCTTAGATTAGGTTAGAAAACGCATAGTAGCATTTTGAAAAAAACAAATAATAATAATAATATTATTGTTGAATCTTTGTGCGTACAATTCTATTTATTTCTTAATTTTTTTTTCTTTGAATTTTTCTCCGTGATTCGAGGTTTGGATCAACGTATTTCTTGAATGAAGGATGATGCAGACCTTCCTGGAATATATTTGATCTCCATAAAAGTAGAGTATTATTTGGATCTTCTCCTTGAAGTATTTGATTATCAAGAAACTTCCGATCGTACTTCAAATTGGTCCTGATGAAGAAAGATCGGACTTTAGAAAGACATAATTTGATATCTTAATCTCCAAATATGCTATTACAATGCTTAGCTCACTCGAATAATAATTCGAGATATATAAATACGGATTCAAGATTTAAGCTCAATGGATTTAATATTTATAGTAATTCCTAGCAATTATCTCAAGATCTTAGAACTATGAGTTCATATCGATTATCTATCACAATTTTAATGAATTTTTATCAATAAATTTATTTTTTCGTCGAAAATATTAAATTCAAACCCGGTACCGTAACACTGCATTCGCCTCTCAATCAAGATCATAGACTTAACAATGACACAGCTGTTTCTCACTTTAGACAATTGAAATCAAATCTTTTGCTTCTAATTTTCTTTTGATTTTATGTATAATTAGAACGTGTTGTCAATATCAGAAGCTGTAATCTAGTTGTGAAACTGGTAATGTTCATGTAATTAAGCTGTTACGTCAATGGAAAAGGTGGGAAAAGGGGGAAAACGAAAACGAATACCATTTTGTCTTCTTTTTAATTTGTTTTCATTCATTTTGAAAGAAATATCTTTTCTTGAATTTCCTCCAACTATCACTTCACATAAATATTCTTTTTCTTAAATCGAAAAAGCAAGAAAATTAAATAAGCAAAGTTTGGTTTTATTTGTTACAGTCTTACAGTTTTATCCATCAATAAATTTGACTATGTATTTGGTTTATTTGTTATTTTAGACTACCTTTCCTCCCTTTTTAAATAATTTTTTAAATAACATTTACAAATCGATTGTTTTTATTAAAAAAAACACGTTGTAGTTTAGATATATATGTAGCAATCAAACCAGCTAATTAGCACAATATTTTAGTAGGCTCAGTTGCATGAAAGTGATTAATACATAATTAAAAAAAGTTTTAGAATAAGGAATATTATTTGGATCGGTGCAAAACAATCAAACTCAACTTTAGTCGCTTTCAAGGCTATTTTCCATGCACTCTGTTAATTACTTTCCTCTTTTTAATTTTTTGGGTCGGTTTGTATTTTCATTTTCCCTTTCTCTTTCATGTTTTTATTTAAAATATATAATTTTAGAATTAAGTTGCATAAAACGTCGTAAAATATGACATAATAATAAGCTGCCCACATCAATTATGAATTTTTCCACTATGTTACACCAATTTTTGGGTTGATAATCCATTATAAAAATATATACGTCACTTTGAAATACAAGCATACTAGTCGGCCATGGCTAAAAGTAAATTAAAGGGGAAAAGTGTTTAAACTCTTTTCTATCTCAACTAAGAAAGTCTTTTTTCTTTTTATAAAAGATATCACTTTTATGAGAAAAATATCTCACACAATAATATTCGAATATCGCGAAGAGAGAGTTAAAATTGAAATAAGTTCTTATAATTACTTCAAAGGGTTTATAATTTATCGACCGCACAATAAAGGCCTAATGGATTATATTTGGAAAAACTATTCTCTATAGCTCCTCAAAAGTTTTAGAGAAATTTTCACAAACCACTATTGTTTAGTGATTATTAGCTAGTTGTAGTTATCATTTACTATATTACTTCCTATAACTATGTTTTCAGATTTTTTAGAGTGTATTCGATGTATTTAAGCTACCGTATTCATGAATACAGTAGCATTTCTAGGCGTGAAACAGGGGATTGTAGCTAGACAAATTTTTGTATTCGAGTGTATTCGACTATATTCATAGCGTGAAATATGGGATTACATCTGGACAGATTATTGTTTTCGACTGTATTCACGACGTGAAATAGGGGATTACACTGTTTTTAAACGGAAAGTGAATCAATTAACATAATAGACTCTTAATATAACTCAACAAACTTAATTATAACACATAAATTTTGTATTTCTAATTATAAAAAATATTCTCAACCGAAAAACGCCCCAAAAACATAGCAATCTTCAGGGAAATTATATAATACATCTGAATACATAAATTATATTAATTAAAAATAAAATATGAATACATTCATGGAATATAGCGAGACAGTGAATACAATGAAATACATAAAATACAATTGGATACATTGAAATACAATAAAAAAGAAGACAAATAATACAATGAAATACATAGAATACATCGAGATACAATGAAAAAAAAGACAATGAATACAATGAAATACATGGAAATATAGTGAGATACATTGGAATATATTAACAGAAAATTCAAGTTACTCAGACCCCAACTCTGTCGTCTTTGTTCAAGAACAACTCTAATGTCGTCTCGTTGAAGCAACATCAGCATCCAGTCCTCGCTCGCTGTTACCGTTGCCGACGATTAGCACGTAATTACCGGCGAAATAACGGAGGTTTTTGTTGATCCGATATGTTGCGTCAGAGAATGATATTGGGAGGCTGATGGCGGCGATACCCTAACCAACTTTCGTACCCCATTCAATAGACTTGCTGGGAAAGCTTAATAGAGTGACCAAGCTAAGACCTTAGACGAAGAGAGTGTCCAACCAATCACGACAATCAACCCTGCATTAATACCACTAAAATGACTATACGGGTGGCCGCCGATGATAAAATCAATACCAATCAGATCTCAAAAAGCCACCTGCCATCTCCACTATTACACTAAAATTTCTCGAACGGTGACAGTGGCAATTGCTCCAGCGTCCGGCGGAAGAGAAGACATCGGGAAGTATAGAGAGAGAGGGAGAATAGATATGGGGTAGGGGATAGGAGAAATTTGAGGGGAGAGAGAAAAATAATACAAAACTTATTTTATGGCTTAAGGGTAGGAGGTGACCATAAATACATATTTGGCTATAAAAAATCAAAAGGTAACTATGGAATATAATTTTTTAAAAGGGTATTTATTTAAAATAAATAAGGTATCAACATTTGCTATAGGATGTAACTAATCCAAATTTTAATAACCAATGTTTTTTCACTTACAAGAAATGGCCCTTCGGCCCAAACTTATTGCATCTAATAGCCCGAAATATCTACTTTGTATATTTTTTGTATAATAACAGTCTGGTTTGTATATTTTTTGTATAGTGACAGTCTGATTTGTATATTTTCTGTATAATGACAATCTGGTTTGTCTATTTTTATATATTGACGGTCTATTTTGTATAGTGACATTTTATTTTGTATATTTTTTGTATAGTAACAATTTTTTTAGTATATATTTTGTATAGTGACAATCTAATTTGTATAGTGACAGTCTATTATATATAAATTGTATAGTGACAGTCTATTTTGTATAATGACACTCTATATTGTATATATTAAATTGAATAATGAAATCGTGTATGTGGGTAGAGAATATTTGCACTTTTTGCCAAAATCAATATAACCCCACCCATATATAAAAGTATGACTTTTCCGAATTGAGCTCAATCGAGGTATATCAAAATCCCAACTTCATAGTTCCAAATGTAACTTTTTCACAGAGGTCCTTTAGGTATATCAAAATTCCAACTTCCACCCAATTAAACCCCTTATTTTCCACTGAACTCTCTCATCGTCGTCAAACTAGAATCTCCGATCATAACGCTTGACGGCTTGTACGGTGATCTCCCACCCCCGTCGTCCTCCGGTGACGACGACAAACCCAATGTCACACCTCCTTTTTCACCGGGTAAGGGTAATAAGGGAGTTTTTCCACTTTAAGTGAC